>JAAAKO020020206.1:0-15227 GCA_010015015.2 Bolitophila cinerea | reverse complement strand
TCATATATATGTTTGTGTAAGATTTCATTAAGATTGGAGCCATATTTAAGAATTTAAGTTTTTTCGGTTTTTGTCATTTTTGCATGACCCTAGGGTCGTTGAAAATTTCGAAAATTCTATAAAAAATCAATCGTCTCTAAAATTGTCCCAATGAGATATTTTTGTAAAAACTCTTTTGATATTATCATGACCAAATGAATCAGTAAAACTCTCCATTTTTGTTTATATTCGTATTTTCATTTTTATTCAGTATTTGTTTTTCTTAGAAAATATGTGCATTCCACAGAAAATCCTCACAAACTTATGTGCGGTAACAAAAAACACAAAATCTAATTATTTTTTTGGGGTCCAGTCGAGTTTCATTACAAACGTTCTGATTTGCATTGGCTCCAAAACAATAACTAAATCGTCATCATGAGAATCTCGAAGTGCTCGTTTATTTTTGTTCGTAATCGATTGTTTTGGATCCAAATTGATGGTTATTTGAATATCCTCTTCGAAATTATTCTCATGTTCCTTCGGAGTATTCCAGTTTTGAGTTGCCTTTTGATTGTGTTCTTGTTTGAAAGTAAACCTCTCCGCCTCATCCAACCACTGATTTGCCGAAAGTGTGGTCTCACGTATCTCATCAATGCTCAGTCCACGGAAGACGTCACGCAAAGCAAACGAAACGCTCTGCGAGTACGTTGCATCTTCATCTTTCTCCAAAATATGCTCGAACCGAATCAGAATTGAATCGTCTATCCATGGCTCCATCGTTAGGAGATTCACATTTTGGGGTAATGCTAGCGAAAGACCTGAAAACTGTTTCAGTAAATGTGATTATAGGTTTTGTTTTGTAATTGTAGTTTAATAATTTCTTACAATGTGAGAATAACCCTGTCGCCATTGTTCGTAGGAAAATCTAGTTACATTGCTCAGGAAAATCCAGCTGGCAAGATGCTTTTTTTGTTGTAGAAACCGTTCCTTGGCTTTCAATGACGGATTCGGTGTAGTTGTGGATCCAAACAGGAGATAATGTTGTCCCCGAGCAACAAGACCCTTTCCAAAGGCAGTTTCATTGAGCGCTTCGCCAACACCAAAGGCATCGTCATGCAAGAGCCTTCGGTGGATCTGAAATCAGGAAAGTTAGCAACAGTTCAATAATAAATATTTTCTCGCTTCAATTACCATCAACTCGACCGATCCGTCTATTAAACTACTTCCGCCCTGAGCACGATCCGTCAATACCGCCAACCGCATATTCGAATCTTCGATAGCTATTTTTGCGGTTACCGGATAATAGTTTCCGGCTATCGGTTCTTGCAATGACACGTTCCATGTGTCGCGATGATTTCGACGTCTTTGAATCATTTCCCTGCCATTGGAATCCGTTTCAAAAGTACCGTGTGACTCGATGTCAGTGTAAAACCGTGACACCACTTCTTTGCCAATACCATCTTCAATAGGAATCTCACCGACAAGCCACTCAAACTCTGCGTGACCATCGTCCTTGTAAATTCGAACCACCTGACTAAGCCACGTGGTAAACATCTAAAATACATTTTCAAAATAAACAACCATTATCTTTTTTCTAAAATGCCTAATGTTGAGCCCTCACCTGCTGTACTTCTTCGACTATGGGACCACGAACGACTCGAATCAAAGGTCTGATTGATAAAATCGTATTATTTCCGTCTTTTGGTCGGAAGATGTAAGCACCTGATGATCGATTCAGGAACTCTTCATTGTTTCCACTGACAGCTGTATAGAAGAAAAACTCTTGTTTCAGTTTGCTCGTGGCTCCATTTGATGTCACCGATTGCATTTGACCATCAGCACTAAACGTTATATTTATATACTTGTTTCCGATCACAATGGTACTGTCCGATTCGATGGGATGTTGTGGTTCATCCATTAGCATTACTTCAGGATCACGTTTTGGGGGATTTTCTTGAGTTACATAAAATGATTTATATCCCAGGGGAGGTAGCTCATTGGCCAAAAATACAATTTCATTGGAAGCATTACTAAAACGATACGCTAGATTTTGAACTGAACTCGGTACAGGAACCAACTGAAAACTGGTTGGAACTCCACGATAGTCCTGGATGGAGTATTGTGCACCATTCACGGGAACTCGTATATATTGGAAGGAGGAATGTGGCAACGGATTGTACACGGTTACCATAAATGCTGTGCTTTTTTCGGTTATCTCACATTTACTAATATTTAGGAGATGGCAACTGGAGTACTCGAACTCAAAGTTCGGTGGATTGCTGCAAGATGCAACTTGTCCCGTGGAGAGTTGATTTAAAACGTCCTTAGTGTTATCGCTGCAGCCTTCGATGGCCTGATGCAAAATCCGTGCATAATCTTCAGCCACTGCTTGTTTCTCTGTTCCAGTCACTGCATCGTGATGTTGCATTATTCCCATGGCTTCTCGAAGGAGGGTTAAATGTGGTTTGAAGTGTGGATTAACCGTGGGCGCAAGAGTAGACAGTTGCTTGCAAACCTATGGAAAAATAAAGTTGTCTATACCTCAGATTTTCTAAATTAATTATAAACGTCACCTGCAAGAATTGGTTGCCATAGCGTTCGTAACGCTTCAAAGTCGGTCGGGATGTAAAGTAACCAGTCCAAAAGGCATGTGGATCAGAAGAATATGGAAAGAAGTCATCGCTTTTTGTTGGCCATTCAATGTCAGCATCGTGCAGTGCTTTCAGGTAACAAGATGGCGTAGAGTAGAACAGATTGATTTGAGAGTCGTTCTTCTGTTGTTCATTCGAGTACCTGCATTTCATTTAATGTTTGTCAGATATTGAAATCATAGCTAACTCAAGATAACAAGAAGCGATATTCAGACGGGACAAGAGCAAAATTATGGCCAACATTAAAATTCCTTACAGCTTAAAACACACAAAACAATTAACAAATTACACAGAACTCACAAAATTAGTTTGTCTAGATTCTTGAACCACATTCGAGCGTCTTGATAGTTAAAGTCCTCGCCCATTGTAACGATAACGTTCTGTGTTTTATGAACACTGGCAACATTTGAGACATATTTAGCGAAATCTTGAACCTGCATGAAGAAAATTGGTTAAAGGAAAGAAAGTAAAAAAAATAAAAATAAACAATTGTCCCATCTGAATGTCTGCTCATGTTTAAACTGTCTGGTAGAAGACCAAGCTATACCTTATGAGTTTGTCCATATTCTTAAAATAGAAATGTGCATCCATGTACGTAAAATCACCCCCCATTGTAAGAATTACGTTGTCTGTTTTGAAAAATAGCGCTTGTTTTGATATGTAATCAAGAAATTGGTTGACCTAAATTTTGCGTAAACAAATGTGTAAGCAAAGTTGACCCTGACATAACCCCTTATCAAACCTTTTCTGGGACATTGTAGTCGGGACTGTTCTTGTCATCGATAATTGGGTCATCAGAGCATAGCACATCAAAACAGAATCCCGGCGGTGGAGAGTAGTTATTGTAGAGAACACCAGTAAACAGATCTGCCTTTTCGCCTGAATGATTGAATTATTTATCATTTTAGTGAAAGGGTTCCAAGTGGGAGAAAAATGGCTTATATACCCAAATTGGCGCTTCCATGCCAGACCATTTCAACATGCTTTTTAGTCATGCGATTCACTTTATCCTGGTAGTCCAATCGTCCGAAGAAGAGGCCATCATAACCCATCTGCGCAAACAGTGAGGCCATTTCTCTGGAGTGGCCGAACGGGTCGATTTGCCAGCCAACCTTCGGTCGACCACACTCCCCAAATGTTTCGTTTAGCATTCTGGAAAATGTTTTTTTTATTTTCTTGTTTATTAATTGTATATAAAAAAGCTTTACCTTAATCCCCAGGTGAATTGATCGATGGTGCTTTGGTAGTGAACAGTGGCCTCATCGTTCATACTCCACGAGCCTCCGATGAACTCAAGTCGTCCTTCGTTCACCAATTCCTTTACTTGGTTCTGTCGTTTGCTGGTCTGCTCTTTCCACCATTTAAAGAAGAAAGCAGATTCGACGTAAATAAATCTATGAACGAAAAAAAATGTAAATCAGCATTTTGACATTGGAAAACATATCGGTTGAAAACCTTTTCTCGGGATCACCGAGTAGCTCCTGAATGACGGAGTCCAGGATGTATTGGACACCAGCTTTTTGTATTTGGGTTTCACCTAAGCAAATTTGATATACAATATTTAATTTAAAAGAGAGGCGTAACAATAAGATGTATAGTAACTCACTTCCATAATAGTACTGGTCGACGGTTTTCAGCCAGCCAACGTCGTCATGAGTATGGGGTACAAGGTGAACATTTATCATGCCCTCCTTTTGTTTTGGACATCCCTGCAAAAAGAAATTTTTGTTTTTATATGGATTTAGTTGTTAGCAAAAAAATATAAGAAATAGTTTATATTTGTTACCAAAAAACTATTAAGATTATTTCAAGAAGACATCCTTGGAGTGTTGGTAGGAACGCTAGCATGACTGACTATATAATTAAAATATGATCTTTTAGTAAAATTTAACGAACTGATTTCATTTTACCTCCTCTTTCTTTTAATTATTTCTCGAGGAATCCACATAAACCACTTTTTGGGCCCACCGTTTACAAAAAAAAAGAATCTTTACTTCAGCCATATATTTTGAATCCATTACCTTAGTTTCTACTCCTTCCATTCCCTGGTAATTATTAATTTTGCAAAAAAATAATTTTCAGTAATAAATAAGGCAATAAGGGTATAGATGTGGCGTAATGGACCAGTTCGAACAGTTGAACTTGCGTCATACCCAAGGAGTCGTTAGTTTAAGCTCACTTACGAGTAGGCTTTTTAAAAAATACATTTTTCATGTGTTATTCTTAGTCTACCATCATGAAGTCAGTTTTCATTTTTCTTCAAATAATGTTAGACACAATTATCTCAAAAAAATTTCGAAAACCATAAAATTATACCATATCAGATAATCACAAATAGGTAATCTCCCCGCAACCTCATAATCTCTAATAAGATGGAATGGGAGGTTTTTGTTGAGTTGACATCACAGTTTAGTCAAAATTTTAGAATAAGTAATTTTAAATCTCTTATATTTATGTACGATTTTTTTCTTGAATTCGTCTTTTTCTAAAATGAAATGTCAAAACAAAATATGATTTCCTTCCTTTACTAATATCCAACTTCCAAAAAAGCAGGTATAGTATAATTATGATTTTATTTGGATGACAATCTTTCTATTTGGTTAGGGTTATTACGTTTTAATGTAGTATATGGTCCATCCGAACGGACCCGGTGTTCCGTTACTTCATAGATTAAATGATTCCCTTTATGTTTGCGTGCACAAATGAGGTATAAAAAACTTCAAGTCAGTTTTAAAGAACCTTAACAGGTTATTCGGGATAATCGATGCAGCCGCATCCATCTCTATCAAAAGTATTATTTGGGTTTTTTGAGGCATTTTATTGACAACTTTTTTACCAAAAAGACCAGCAATAACTTTGATTCACCATAATATAGGCTATTTAAAGGAGTGCAACAGGAAGTTAGCACCTTTAGACCATTTTACATAATAACTTTATTACAAAAAGTAGTCATTAAATTTCTTGGTGGTCAAAAAATGGTAAATCGAATGACACAAAAAAAAAATCCTATTTGGGATAAATGAGAAGTTGGCCCACGAAATGATAAAATTGTCAAATTTTTATATTTTTGGCTTTAGGCCAATCCAGATAAATCGCTATCTTAAATGTTTACATTAAAAGAGGATAAAACAGAGTACGTAAGTCGATGGTGGAGTACAGGAGAACATACCTCAGAAAAGGAGAACTAATACTCCAATTGGAGTACTTCGGCGGCGCTGGTACAAAACAGCTCGCTCGCCTACTGCTCGCTGCGCACAAAATTCAGGGGCTGATAATGTCTTTCTTCACTGATAGAAAAAAATTAATAATTACAGTTTTCTTGTAGCAGGTAATTTATTACAATCAAAGTTGTTGATGACCATTTGAGGTTAAAAAATGATCAATCAAATGCGTTTTTTTTAATTTAGGGGTGCAAACGTGAAATTAACCCTTTTACCCTTTTTTTCGGATAAATTTTTGTGGTCAATTAAAGTTGTTGTCATATGTGGTCATAAAATGGTCAATCGAATGCTCCAAAAAAACAGGTTTTCCTATCTGGGGATGAAAAATGAAGTTGGCCCCCGAATTTATTTTTGGAAAAACTATTAAACCGGTGGTCAATTAAAGATTTTGGTGGTCATTTGTCGTCAAAAAATTGTCAATCGAAAGCCGCAAAAAAAAACACTTTATTCGATTTGGGTTGGAAAACGTGAAGTTGGCCCGCCAAATCTTATTTATTTAATATCTTTTTAACAGAGGGAGGTCAATCAAGGTTTTTGATTGTCATTTGTGGTCAAAAAATGCCGCAAAAAATATTCCTTCTTCAGATTTGGGGGGCCAAGATTCACGGTTCTTTTTTAAATATAGATAATAAAGGAAGACATGCAAGTTTTTAACAATTGTTTGGTCTATGTTTTTTTAACAATGTGTAGTCAATTTTAATAAAATATCATTTTTGTCAATTTTTGAACATTTCGAAAAAAAAATGACTTTATAATTATCTGCGTTAGATTGATTTTTTGGAATATTCGTCTTTTCGATTAGGATACGAACGCACACAGGTCTCAATTTGGACCCATTGTGCTCTTCCGAACCTCAAAATTTCTGTCTTACGCAAACCATTTCGTTTTCTGCATAAAGCTGAACATATTTTTAAGTTTGAGCGTACACAAGTCGTCTGAGTTTAGGATGAAACATCATAATGTATACACAACCTTAGTCTCATGAGGCTTGGGCATGCGGGCATTCACATGTAAAGTGTTTTACCGTTTCCTCTTCCATACCACACACTCTATACAGAGGGTAACGCTTAGGTTCAATTTTATGGATATGCTGATCCTATGTCGACTGCCACTTAAAATGAATAACTGAGGTTGTGAACAGAAAACACCGGCTCCAGCTCTGGAATCCACTTTGGATCTATCTATATAGATAGTTACTTCATTTTTAGATGGAAGTGCTATCTAGCTTTAACAATCTTCTTTACTAGGTTCAGTTACTGCGAAAGACTTCTTGTTTTGATAAATCTTCCTCTGACCTAGATCGCTAGATCTCAACTCTCTTAAAGACTTTGTGCTGTCAAAAAAGCTTCTGCTTCAATAAAAAGAGGAAGTAGAAGTAAGTCCAAATCTAATTCGTTAAAAATTGTCTGTTTTCGACGTTATTTAAAAGAAATTGTTCGTTTTTTAAGAATAAATCGTTTGACAAATGTGACTAAGAAAACTGGTTTTATAATTGGTTGTTATTTGGATGTTTTAGCCAAAATTAACCCTTTTCCTTTTTTCTGCACAAAACAATAAAAATTAAACTAAATAACTAAACGTTTAGTAACAGGATTTCTATTATTTTATATAACAATTTAAAGGAAATTATGTTTTTATTTAATAAATGTTAAACTGTGCAATTATTATGGCATACCTTCGATTATAAAATAAACTTGTTATTTGTATTGAACTGGTAAAATAATAATAAAAAAGATGTTTTTACTTAAATAAAAACACATAGGTTATACGTGCACAATTATATAAATCGCCACATTTTTTAGAATTCTCATCATATATCATTAAATAGTAGAAAGAAGACCGATCCACCCTAGACGACATACTTAAGGGTTGTCCCTTCTTGTCATTGCGATTTCATTGTGTTCTCCCTTGTGCATAAATTAGTTGAATTCACACGACGCGTGCACACGGTACCCGGCACCCAGCACCCGGCCCGCTGTGTGCTTGTCAACATGAAATGGCATATATTACTAGGATCCGTGTGCTTCGAGTCTCGGAAGCTCGGTGTGGCTCGGCGTCGCGAGTTCATTGTGCGATAAAAGGGGCAAAAGTTGACAAACTGGCTTCGTATTTGATATTTGTATGTATGCAAACGAAAACTCTCTACCCGCCTTAATGTCATGAGCAAAAGGTGTCGTTAATATTATGTAATAAGAGCAAATACGAGTATATACTTACTCAAACACAAATACATCATACAAACACGCATATTTACTTGTATATATATACATCTTTCGTGTATACATTGGTAAATAGGTAACATATTGTTCAACGACCTGGCCGTGTGGTGCGCTGTGGTCGTGGTCGTATAGTTGTGTTCGAGCACAACAACAATAACAGTGTGCAACAGGATGTCATGTAGCACACGCGCACACAAAAGACAGTGTGCACACACAGTGCAGTACAAATAAAGCGGAAACCGTTTCTTGTGTGTATTTTTGATTGTGTTGATGTATGAACACAGACGCACAGACGCTTGACAAACAATTAACACAGCCAATAATACCTTCAAGAAAAAATATTATTGATTATTATAATAATTGATAAGAGAATAAAAAACAATAATCTATACTTTAAATTCCTAATTTTCGGTATATAGTATATAGTATTCAATACTCAACAAAGCAATGATAATTCTATACTTAATTCAATTCAGCTGAATTAACAATATTTAATCGCCTTATTTATTTAGACGCACCAGACCACCATACATACCACAACGGTGCGGGAATCGGGAAGATATATATATATACATAATACCACAAACACGCGTGAACAACGATAAGAGAATGAGTAAATGCTTGTCGTGTACACGAGCGCACGAGAGCCACAAAACATCTATAAAGTGTAATGTATACACGCAAAGATATAATGCTCGAGATATAGGCGAGAGCTAGTCGCCAATGTATATACGCTATATATTACATAGATTTAGCTATAAAATATGTATTATACCTTCTCGTCTATAATCCGTGTGTATATATCTGTATAACTTTCAAGATGTGTACTTCAAGAGTTTAGGTTTTTTTCTGTTCTTTTGTGTGAGTGTGGGCGGAAAAGGAGATGCTGAAGCTGATGTTATGTTTATTATATATTGCATGTGCGTATGTAAAGGGTGTCCACATTAAATGGAAGTACCGTTAAAGCTTTATATCTCGTATAAATAAATAGAGAGATACAATCCTTTTAAAAACTTTTTTTATAGTCAATTATTTCGGATTTTTTTGAAAATGATGAATTTGTATAATATGAGATGGAACTATTAGTTTAAAGTGGAAATTGGAATTGGTTGGTTATACCTTACTGTGTTGTTGGAACAAAGATGTCGTAGAGGGTTCATCGTACATATGTAAAAGAATTTCTGCCCAGGATTAGATTTGATATAGTTGGTTATTGGAAAAAGCCCTGGATGCCAAAATTAATCAAATAAACGCGTTTCTATAGAAAAATATGACCTTATTCAATGAAATGTAACTTTTTTTGATTACCCAACCAGACATGACTTGGAAGTCGAGCAACTCTTGAACTGCAGAGATCAATGGTGAAAACTTTTAATACGAATTTAATGAGATTAGTTGATGTCCAACTACATTAAAATATCCTCAGATAAAATAATAAAACTCTCTAAAAATCACATATAATTTAGCATAGCAAGTTAGCAAGATCAAGTTTGAGCTCGAATTTATATTTACTGAGTAGAGACACTACAATATATTCTACAATGAAGTGCCTGATACAACTTTTTCTGAGAATGGATCCTGTCAGAAGAATAAAAATTCAAAACTAGCTAATGCTGTTGAAAAGTTACTAACTCTCGAGATTAGAGAAAATTGGAGTAAAAACAAGCAATGAAAAGATTGTGTCATTCATACAGAGGAAAGACCCATGGTAGACGCAGCAATACCAACAGTATTTTATAGGCAGCCGACTCTGCCTCCGATTGTTGGATTTTGGACGATAGCCTTTCAGAATTATTAGAAGGCATTTCTGGTTGTCATGAGCCAACAATAATACCTCTAGAATAATCATTAGGCTCTTTCAATTTGTAAGGTGAAAAGTTTATGGTCAGTAGATGATCGCACCAGCTAACATATTCTGAAAAGTTTAGACAATTCTCATCTCACTGAATAATATAAAGTACTCTTACTATGAGTGTCGTCATTTACTATAACTTCTTTCCGAACATTTTAGTTATTTTTTTAAATTTTTGAAAACGATATATTTATCACAATCTATTTATATGATTTATCCTGTCTTATGCGGCGGATTAGCATGTTGTATAAAATAGAGTAATGTGCCATCTGTTATTAGGTTAGTAAAGTGAAGTCGCTAGAAATTGTCTAGAGTCTGTGGTAACCAATCCGCGGCCCAAACAGTTTTTTGTGCGGTCCGCAAATTGATTTTTCTATAATCCTTACAAAAATATTTTATAAAAATTAAAACCCATATAACTCACAAAAAAGAGCTTATCCACATTCAATTCATATATTAATATAGAGATTGTTATTATTGTTGTTAAAACGGGAGCTTATAGATAATAATGATTATTAAATAAAAGCTTACAATAAAAAGTGCCCAATTATAATTCAATAAAAAATATAAAAATCACCAAAAAATTACGCCTAAATTATTGTACTTTAATCAATACAAAAGTGTCACCAAAATAAATTTAAAATATCCCCAAATAAAAAAAAAAAACAATAATGAAAATATGAATTATTGTTTTAATTTGTATCTAGTAACAACATTTTTTTCTTGATTTATTTAAATATAAATATTAATTCATTGCAGTAAAAAAATGGGCACAATTTTTTATTTTGACTTTAAAAAAGAAAAGAAGAAAAAGAAATATAAAATAAATTTTCAAACTATAATCGATTCGCAAAAATAAATTAATTTGCATGATGATCTTATAAATATTTAAATCATCTTTTATCGAACAATAAAATATCGTTTCTGCATTTGAATCTACATAAGTGAGTGAATAAAATTAAATGAAATTTAAAAGTAAATTCTAGTTTATCTTTCAATAAATCTTCAAAATCATCAATAAAGTAAAACCAATATTTAGTACGAATTGGATTGTTTATTTTTGATTATTGAAAAAATAATTTTTAATTTCCAATTTCGAATCTTAAAAATGGCCCGTGGAGAGATTTGGGGTTGACAGGTCTGGAGGATAGACAAGCGCGACTACCTGCATTCAAAAATGTGTATGAAAAGAAAAATACTGATGAAATGTGGTAATAATGCGAAAACAAATAAAAACTTGTTTTTGACACTGTTTGTGTGGAACGTGCAAATGTACGCCTATACATTGCATCGAGAAATTTCGATGTCATAAATAGTTTGACAGAAATATCACTATAGTAAATAAAAAAATGTAGGAGCCTATTTCTAAATTCGTTGCTATTTTTTTATTATTTTAGAACCGAGTTACTCCAAAAACTACTGTCACACATATGATCATGTTTTTCAGCAGAATGTACATATTTATCCTTATGTAACATATGTATAACGAGCCAATATATAATAACTCCTTTCTTGTCCATATCTTCATAATACTTTACTTCAATGTTGCAACCATGAGGAGCAGATATATAAGTAAATCTTTATCTGCTTTAAAAGCTCACGAAGCTTAAGCTGTTTGACTCCAACGTGATCGTCTTTTTTAAGTTGTTGTTGCAAAGTTTCGTCAATTTCTGATTAAAGGAATCTCCAAATTATAACCCATCAAAATGCACCTTGGTGCAAGGTTTGAACAACATTGCAACCCAAGCTCAGCTATGTAGCCGCAAGGCAGTCATGCCGACCGAAAGAAACGTAAAGGAAAACTATTGTCCTTAGATGACGATAAAAGCTCTGGCTATATATATATATACACCGAGCGAAAAAAGTTGTAAAATTAACAGAAAAACAACAACTTTATGCAATAATTTTCAGCTTATCGCAAAGTTGTAGATAAGTTTTTTTTTACTATTTTGTTAATTAAAAACCACATTTTTGTAGAATAAACAACTGTTTAATTTTATTTATTGACAAATAAGTAATGATATTAACAACTTTTAAATCAGTTTTATTTATTTAATCAACAAGTTTTTTGTACAATGAATAACTATATAATCAAAAAATACAATTTGTTCACTAATTTTACAAAATAGTCTAATAAACAATTTTAATAATTTCTTAAATATAGTGTATTTATAACAACTGAATTATAATAATTTTGTCTTTTCTTTTATATCTTTTTTTAAATCCTTTACATTTTACCTTTTAGAGTGCAATTCCCTAAGCGATTGAAACTTTCAATATTGAAACTTTCAATCAATTTCTAGTAAAATCGATTGAAAGTTTCAATAGCGATTGATAAAAGCGATTCTGAAATGCATTTAAGTTTCGCTTTCATTTGTCAAACTTTCGCTTATTGAAATTAAGTTTCAATCAGAAAATTGGAGGTGAAACATAAAATTGAAATGGTTATATATTATATATTATTATAATTCATAATTTTTTTTCCAAACGTATCAACAAACATTGTTCGTGGTTGATTAGAATTAGCAAAGAACGAAGTTTCGCTTTAATCCTGTTACGGAATCGCTTAGTTTCAATAAATCCTAAGCGATTGATACTTTTACGATTGAATGCTTTTCAATATTAAAAGTTTCAATTGATTAGGGAATATCACTCTTACTAAAGTTATGCATGAGATGTGCAATGTCAATTATATGTATTTAATTTATTAAAATCATATTTCTATTACTCATTTCTTTTCATGTGTGAGTAACTTTTTATCGCTTTATTTATATTTCCAAGTAATGCAAACGCATAAAATATGATTTGCGGTTATGTGTCATTTATTACGTTTTTGTATAAATAATAAAATAATCTGTTTTTTTAAATTGATTAAAAGTAATTAAATTTTTTTTAATTTTAATTTAATATAATTTTTAAAAGTAATCTTAAGTCATTGAATTTTGCACTTTTTATACGCTTATGACTTAAGGTACGATCAGACTGACGGATAAACATGCAGTTTCTTCATCAAATCTAAAGGGAGAAAATCTCCGTTTCTGCAACCGTCACTACAGACGGATAACCATAGGGCATTTCAAATAAATTATCAATGGTATTTAAGTAAAATTAGAGTGACATTCCCTTATCGATTGAAATTTTCAAGATCGTGCTAAACAAATCTGACTGTCAGCGTGAGCTGGAAAAATCTTCAGTTTCAGTGCAAAAACGCATTTAGTACTGAGCGAACTTAGAACTAGGCTTTCAAAGTACAAATAAAGTGATAAAAAGTTACTCCAATATAATATTAATACATAATATACATATAATTGACATTGCACATATTATGCATGACTGTACTGTATCAACATACACTGAGTATATTTTTTTCTCCGTAAATCTACACACAATAAACATTTAGACTGCAGATTAAATGTTAAAAGAAACTCAACTATTATTTTTTCTAGTGGTCGATTTTCAATTATTTATTTATGTATTATTATTTGTAAAGGTAAATTGTCAAAATCATAATATTTGTAAACAACAAAAAAGAATGCATGGTCGAATTATACATAAGAAAACCGTGTATTTCATAAAATGGAAAATAATATATTTTGTATTCAAGGACAAAAACAAGACCAGATATAGTTTAATACATTTAATTATTTATAAGTCCTACATTGAACATTTATACTATAGAACTGTAGTTAAACCAAGCGTTTATATTCTCCAAGGCAAATCAATTTGTATATATGGTCAATGCACCTTATCCTAAGGTTCTTAAGGACATGACAACATATAAAACAATGACAAAACGATACTTAAATTCTACATCTATTTGTAAATTATGGCATATCTGTTTAATATGTCCATGATCTCTTTATGGACTTTATGTATTTTATGGACGTACATTTAAATGTTAAAGGCCCATATGCTACTTGCGATTAACGAAGATTACCATACAAAATGTATATGTATATATGCGACCATCATGGCGCATACGATTTGGTCGAATATGTTGTCGCATACTCTAAAACTATAAAATCGAAGGTAGTACACGGTATGCGACTGTGCGCATATTTCATATGCGTGCAGGGACTACGTCGCATATATATGCGGCTTCCTAGTATACGGTACAATATGCAACAATTCATATGCATTCATCGAGCCGATTCACGTCTGACACACCAATTATTTTTTCAATTTTATTTATTTTAAATTATATTAAAATGTCCAAAGGAAAGTGCGCTGCTAATGCTATATTGGCCGCACATTTGTTGGAAGAAGCCGTAGCCGAAGAAGAAAAACGCTCGGAAGAACGTGACGATTTAGAAGAATTTACATTGAAACAAAATAGAAGCATTTGGACAAAGGTTTGGGTGCATCTTTGCAAGCAGGAAGGCTTTTGCGCTAAAATGCTTAATGAGTTTTGTGAACGAAAAGAAACGTTTGCACCTTGTCCCGACTTTTTATCTCGCATTTTCGACATGTTTGGTCTTGAAAGTTACGCAAAAAATCGACAACTTTATTTGTATTTCATCGACAACTTCTAGCCAGCCATCAAATCCAAACAATTTGTATAGTCGGCAGAGCTGAAATTCCACAATAAACGACGCTTTTCAACAGCCGCAATTAAACGCATAATTTCTCCATCTTTCCACTAGTGTTGAATTCTTCTGGTGCCTGCTTCAAACTATCTGCTACGTCTTTATAAGTTTTTGAAGCACAACATTGGCAGCAGTCGCATCCTCGGTGGCATCGATTATTTTGTGTGACTCCTCATTATCCTCGAATAAATATTTAAAATTTTCAAACATTATGGAATTAAAATAAAACAAAAAACAACGTGTTGCTCAACAGCTTCTAATTTTTCAACTGTCATTGAAAATACAAAGAAATATTGACCGCATATGAATTATATGCGAAAATATGCAACAGTACGAATTCGTGCAGACGCATATCTTGTGACATCCGCATATTTATGCGGAAAGTCGCATATCGTCACAAATGAAATGCGGTTGGGTGTCAGTCATGGCGCATATCGGTCGCGTATATATCACAGATTTTACACAGATTGCGGGTGGTTATATTTATATGAAGCATTTGGTTTATAAATGTGATAGAAGTATCTGTTGGAAACAAAGTAAATATATGATTTATTACACTACTATTGCTGTCTAAGATTTTTTTTGATTTAAATGTTTAAATTTCTCATAAGCTTTTCTGAAATACAATACATATAATTATATTTTATAAATATTGTTTTATTGTTTAATTGTCTGACATTTTAAAAATATATAAAATGATTAATCTATGAATAAAAAAT
>JAAAKO020020205.1:0-31420 GCA_010015015.2 Bolitophila cinerea | reverse complement strand
AATACAATATTTTAACAATAGATTTTTCTGATATTGAAATACTGAATTTTTTGATGTTTATCAAATACAAATTTAATATTTTGGATTCATCAAAATGGCTTTGGAATACTGGATTTTTAAATTCTGAATGTTTAAACCTTGTTTTAATTTAAAACGATTTTAAAAACAGTTTATTTTAATAATATATGTTTTTAACAATTTTTTTTAATTTATTCCACAAAAAACACCTGAAACCTTATTTAAAAAATATTGTTAAGTGGACAAATTATTATTATTTTACTTATAATCCTAAGAAATCACAAATTTAATTCAATCGTCAAATCTTCTAAAAAAACATTGTCCTAATTGTATCAGGTGTTCATATTAATATTTGGTAAGATCACGTTTAAATAAAACACATTTTTTTAAATTTTAATCTGAACACTTATGAAGAAGCTGTTTTTATGATTCTGATCGTTCCACGTCTACGAATTTAGTTTTTCGTTTTATCGATTTAATTGAGTCTGGTGCATATGAAGACGTAGTTTATTATACAGATATTCGCGAAGCCCTTGACATATTGCGTCATAGGTATTGAGTCGGAAAGTTGTGGGCACTAGGTGCACAGTACATCTGTATACAATCTTCCATACATAATACAAATCGGTTATATCTTTCTCTGGCCGTAAACAATACGTTCGAATTCGTCGTAAGCGTTTTGAGAGGTTTAATTAGGATTATGATGTGCTTCAAGAGGGCATTTATATTCGATATTCAATAACGTGGCCGATTTTATTGTTAGATCCTCTTATAAAAATAATAATATTTACGCTGACGATTTTAGGCTTTATAGTGCATAGTAGGACGCTTAGGACATTAAACGAGATAAAGATTTACGATCATTATGATTGCATATTGGAAAATATGCCAAATGTAAACTTTGACGTTTTTTTCAATACTGCATTGAATGTTGTTTCACTACAAATCCAGAGAGATATCAAATTATATTTTACCGGTCCTCGCTGTAGAAAATTCAAATGAGGCTTGTTTCAAGGTTGGGCTATGTTTGTATATAACATAATACTAAACATACCGGATATAAACAACTATTTAACTGGAGATCGTTGTATATATTTGGATTATTTTTAGAATAAACGAAAAATAAGCTCTACTATGCCAAAGACAGGACATGGGGCCAGTCCTCAAATCGTTTCCAATTCCTACATATTTTAAATTTATTGGATCTGTTTCATAGAATATTATTATAAAAATACTCTCAAAATAAGATCCAATCGGATTTCTAATTTTATATCGAAAAAATAAAAAAAATGTATAATTCAATTTAAAATGCAGAAGCACGATTTATAGTGGACTCTACCTACATAAGTATCAAAAATACTTTAGAAAAAAATGTCTATACAAAATAATATATTGACAATAAATTTGTAATTTTTTTTAAAATACATCCAACTTCCCAAAGAATTATCTATAAAAAAATATCTAAAGATAATACTTTATAATATTGTAAATAAAAATTTAAAATCCTTTTAAAATGGATTTAAAAGTCGAATAAAAAATGATAAGGGATAAAAGAAAACACAATTCCAGAAAAAATGTTTGTCAGCAGTATGCTCAACCCATTTACTTCTTTGTATCCGTTAGTCCGCCATTGCTGAGATTGGACTTGAAAAAAGACAATTTCTACCAAAGAATACGTATAGTATGTAATGAATGTACCACAACTAACTTTCACTGTGTCAAAGAAGACTATTTTGGCGCTGTGCATTATTCTCAAGAGACTTAACGTCACGATAGGTCTCATTATTTAAAAAAACAAATAAAACAACAAAAAAATACATGGCGACGATAATGTACAAGCGCCGTGATATTAAGTTTCTTGAGATTAATTCACCACACTGATTTTACCAGAGGGCGCTCAAGCAAGTTCTCGAATAAAAGAATTCTGCTTGTGGATTATTTTTCAATCGCCCAAATAACCAGCTAGCAATTTACTTGATTTTAGGTAAACTTTTTGAGTTTACGTCACGTCGACGTAAAAAGTTTACAATAAATTCGTCAGAAATAAGTAAACAATTTACCAAATAACTAAAATTAAATATGGGTTAAATAAGGTAAACATTTCACGTAAACGAGACGTAAAAAATATACCAAAAACGTAATAAGTAAACTATTTACGTATTAGGTAAATTAAAAATGTTGGTTCATTTTATTGTTGACCGACTTGGTAAATATTCTACGTAAACGTGACGTCAAAGAAATATTAAACACGTATTAGGTAAACTTTTTACCTATTAAGTAAATAAAACAAATTGGTAACAGCATAATTTACCAACTTGGTAAACATTTTACGATAACGATACGTAAAACATAAACTAAACACTTGATAAGTAAACTGTTTACTCATTTGCAGAATTCAGCCATCTTTTATCAGAAAATTGCCATGTAATAGTCGCCATTATCAATAAAATTTTATTCGCATACGATCTCTCGCGTATAAATGTCGCAATTTAACAATTAAAATTACCTATTTGGTAATCGGATAGGGAATGTGAACCCATTCATTCTCAAAATGATGGCAGTTTTATTAATCCAAAAAATATTGGAATAAAAAAGTAAAACATTTACCTAACAAGTAAAATTAAAGAGACAAGGTAAACTGTTTACCAACAATTTACGTCGTATTGACGTATTTAATGTGGTCCTGTGACCTCCAGTGGAAGTAATTTGTAGGTAAACTTTACCTTCATTAATTGACGTCGAGTTGACGTAAATTCCACCAAACTTGTTAGCTGGGAACCATTAATCGTCAGTTTAGTAATTCGCATCATTATTGGACCAGTTAAGGTCGAGAGGCAGAAATTGGCCGAATAGATGTTCCAAATAGTTACTCTTCCATTGGCAATCGACGCAATAAATAAATTGAATTTAAGGAGCAATTGTTCTGTTTATGTTGGAATTATTATAGGAAGATAATCTTCTTGTTTAATTATAATATGGTATACTATATTTTGTATTCTGCTTTATAAGCCCTCCAAGCTCCAAAAGCGAAGCATTTTATTAGCAAATTATGCCTATTAAAATTCTATATCAGGTAAAAAATACCTTAATCCATATGGCTCTCGCCTTTAGAGGTTAACCAGTGCCTCAACAAATTTTATACACATATAAATACATCAAGATCGATGAACCACACGAAATCAGAAATAAATGAGTCAATAACGGCATTCCAAAGAATCTGAAACAGATCGTAAACTAATCAGGTTTTATAATAACACAACAAAACAAACAAAACCGAAGTGTATATATTGGGTCTGTTTTATAAACACTGCTTTGCTATCACGAGCAGTAAAAATACATAAATTACAACAACAACGTTGCTCGATATAATCAGCAGGCTCAAATTTTTAGCATACTCCTGTAATAGCTTTGTATCGCGAGCATTCACAGGCCTAAACAGGCCTATTATGTTATACGAAATAAAAAATATTTTACAGTCCTATTTAAAAGAATATTAAAAAAGTCTGTATCGTTTTCATGAGACAAATCTTGAGTTAATAATAAATAAAAGAAAGTTTTTGTGGGCATAATAATACTTTGTATTTTGTTTTACTTAACTCTCATTCAGCTAACGAGTCATTTTGTAGCCTTTTTGAAAAATTACAAACAAATGAAAACGTTTTGTATTCAGTGAAGTTACTGACATTGAAAATAAGGCTTTTTGAAGTAGAAAAAACACTTAATTAATATTTTCTATCAATATCGTAATATTTAACCAGTGTCATCTTAAAGTTGTTTATACTGATTTCAGATGACGATCTCACCCGATAGTCTGTATGGATTTTATTATTAAAATATTTTATATATGTAGGGCAGAGGCTTGCAAATTGCCACAGCTCGCAGGTTGCCCCCACTTCTGCTGAACAAAATATAAAATAATTTTGCTGAATAAAATAAAAATTTAAATTGTTTTTTTTTTTTTGGTTCATAAATTAAACATTTTTATAAAAAAATAATTGTAATTATTTTTTGGTGTGTTATTTCATAATCCTTACATTATTCCATGATTATTACATGATTTATTACAAAATAGCGTAAAACTGCAGGTTGCCACCTTTTTTGGCTTGCAGGTTGACACACGATTTTTAGTATGGCAGGGGTGGCAACCTGCAAGCCAAAATTTCAAAGGGTCGATTTTTATTACTTTTCAAAATTTCGTATTATTTTTTTAATTTTTGTGAATTTAAAATATGTCTAGCTCAGAATTGTGCCTTTTTTAATTGCTGTAAACAATACATTGATATTATAACGAGTTATGACCAAAAAACCAATGGGGTAACAACCTGCTTTGGAGTGACAATCGAGCCTTATTTTAAAATTGCCCATTTTAGATATTTTTGAAAATATGCTTTACATTTTGTATTATTAAGAATTCAAAAGATTTCTATATTAGGATTGAAGCTTATTATCTCCTCTTTTCAAAGTATGTTATTTATTTACAAGTTGATGTTATGGCTTGTTATCATTAAAATAGCTAAATGAGCGGCAACCAGCAAGCCTTTCCCCTATATGTGACAAAAATAAGTATTGTTATATTATCTTTCCAACTTAGGATTATCTCTCTCTCTCTCTCTCTCTCTCTCTCTCTTTATATTTCTGTAAAATAAAGAATTTTTATTTTACAGACTATACTTGTTTTCTTAGATTAGAAATATAGATATATTTATATCTCATTAGTCAGTAATATTAGTCATTAGAATTACTCTACATTCTTCACGTTTCACAATCAGATGAATGTATTGTTGGTACACTGTTCAAGTGCATAATAATGCATATTAAATATAATAGTATTATAATATAATACTATTATATTATACATATTACAAGGCTCTTCAAAGTAGTCACCCAAGTGATTGTTAATCCCAAATGATTTTTTTACCCATTTTTAATTTTTTTAAGGTTTTTTTGATGTAACTTTTAGTTATAGATATCTACCTAATACACTAATGGTGAACTCTTTTAAAAAATAAAGCAATAAATAAAGGGTTTAAAAACGTGTTTTTTTGAAAAGTATATATTTTTGTTACCATAAATAATTTTTACTTTTTTAAAAAAATAATTATTGTTACGAAAAAAATTTATTGTTATAACGTGAATAAATTATTAATTATAATTATTTTTTTAATTTATAATATTATTTTATATTAATATTAAAAATTAAATATTTAATTTATGCTACAATAAAATAAATATTATAAAAATACCAGCTTGCATGCAAACGCTCGCGCCCACAGTGAAGATGTACCAAATTATAACTGATGCAAATTCATTCAGCATTTGTAATTATAAATGTAATTAGTTTAGCTCTTCGTTTTTAGACAGCCTGCCAAAAGTTTGAAATGCATTTCAAAATGTATATTTGATTATGTTATTTTCTCCAGTTAATTAATACATTAAATTCATTCTAATTGATCTCATTTTCCGATTTAAGTATTTTCTATAGACCAAATTTAATGGCAGTACATGCAATTCAGATAATTGTTGAATTTAAATACTAAATTGAAATTGTTATTATTATGCAACTAACTATATAGCAAAATATAACATAGTCAACTATTCTAAAGTTTATATTTATAACAATACATATATATGTCTCCACAAAAGTTTCAGTTTCTCTATCATTGTTGTAATTTGTTATTTGGACAATGCGAATTTGAAATGTATAATTAATTTATGCGTGTGTATATATGTTAAATGTCATTATAATGGCATAACTTTGTAATATATACATATATTGTTTGATAATCTTAATTATATGTGTATTTATATGTATATAAATTCATTAATTCTGTATTGGTTTCATTTCAGATGGCAGTGTATTGTCCGTTGACAGAGTTCCGAGCAAAGTGACACTTCAATTACATCACCTGTTCAACCACATGCATGGAATAACATCCGAAAAAAGTGACATACTCTTTAAATGAGCGCGAACTGCAGCTAAATGACCTGTAGTTGCATTGCCGTATATAACGTTATGTAAGTGCATATATATATACAAAATGGTATCGTCAGCATCTCCATCAATGCCAACAAGAAAACCATCATTACATTCGGCATCGGCAGCAGCAGCAGCAGCAGCGGCATCGGTGATTCCAGTAACCCAACAATTGGATCGCTCAGTGACGCACTCACTCGAACAAGAAGTGCATTTAATGAAACGTGCCTGTGGCACGAAACCCGAATGGGACAATATACAATTTGAGTATTTAAAACTCGGTGCTAAGACAGAAAAACACCGTCTAGAAGACGGAAACGGAATCTGGTCATTTAAAAGTTTATCTAATTTTATTGTTTTTATTGAAAATAGTCAATTGAAAAGTGTTTATAGATTAAGTGGAATAAGGAATTTTAATGTTACGCTTAAAGTTAACCAGTTACTAGGAGCGATGAATTCACAAGTGCTCAAATTCAATAATATGAATTGGATTGTGCTGGTGCTAGGCGTATTATTGTTATGCGCAAACCCTTCGGAAGCTAGACCAAATAAAAGTAATCCACTTGCAAGTGCTACAATTTCTTCAAAAACTACAGAATCAATCGTAAGTGAAAACAAATGGACCCATTTCGAATTCATACTTTATTATATATAATTTTACAGGCACCCAGTCAACCGGACGACACCACCTGGTCCGTTATCGGATCACTTGACTATGCCCAAAGAAAATCAATTGAAGACAGTACGTCCACGCTCTTGTCCACGGAAAGTTCTGAAGTCCACACAAATGTGGTTCATCCGAGTTCCGGGGCCGATAGCTACCCAATTTTTCAGGTTGAATTTGAACGGGTGCAAACGCCTTTTATTATTGGGATCTGGATCTTATCGGCCAGTGTCGCTAAAATAGGTACGTTATCAAAAACATATTTTAATCGAGATAAATTCTAAGAAAAAGTTTCCATAATGATGTTTATTTTTATCTGCTGATTGTTGGACAACTTATCAGTGTTATACAGTTACATAAGATATACTTATATACGCAGATTTGCACACTTACGTTTAATCTAAAAGCATATTATAAGTCTAAATTAAACAATAGGCATCTAATATTAGATTATACATTATTTAATCTATAAATATGCTTTAATCCAATCTAGTTATTTATTTATAATTCTTAGAGATTGTTTATATGTACCTAAATTTAGAAGTAATCGCATAGATTTCGATAGGTTTTTTTTATCAAAAGCTTGCTTATTTGAATTATTGTTAAATTTAGGTTAAAATTTAAAAAACGATGCTAGGCCTAGGTCTTTCCAAATAAGAATATCTTGAACTGGCTTTTATGTCATTAGTTTACCCGGAATTAGGTTTTTTACGATTACACTTTGAAAATAACACGTTGGCCCTTAAGTTTTCGAAAAACAAAAAAATTAAGAAAAACTTTTATTTATTTACTTTTTTTTAGATTAGCTATTTTGATTTTAATTCGTTGGAACTGCAAAGTCGTAATTAATTCATTGGAACTGAAATAGCGAAATTAATTCGCTGGAACTGAAATAGCGAAAATAATTCGCTATAAATGTTCCATCTGACAAAACATTATAATTGGTAATTAAACAAAAATGTTTGTACTAATCTTTTACTTGTCTTTAGTCACTAATAATACTGCCAAAAAACAAGTAAAAAATAAGGAAATCATTACTTCATAAATACGAGGTTAGATTGAAAAGTTTCCGAAATGGGCAAGAAAACGCATAGTATTTAAACAGTTTTTGTTTTAATTTTCAACATAGTCCAAACGTAGCCCAATTCAAGAAATTTGGCCGTGGCGATTCGGGATGAATGAGCCGGCGCGTTGTCGTGATGGAAGAGCACTTTTTCCGCTGATCCAATAAATCGCTGTAGTATTTCCCCGTAATCGTTCTTCTCGTCTGCAAAAAGTCGAATCCCAAAAAACGGTGGCCATGACCTTTCCGGCCAATGGAACTTGACTTCTTCGGAGCAGATTCGCCTGAAAAAGTCCACTGTTTCGACTGCTGCTTGGTCTCTGGTCTATAGTGGGGGATCCATGTTTCGTCCACGGTCACATATCGAAAAAAAACCTTTGGATTACGTTGCAACAGTGCTAAACACTTTTTCGAAGTGGTTACACGATTTCGCTTATTGTCCAGTATAACAGTTGTATAACAAATGTTGCAAATTTATATTACATTTCCAAGTCCAGCGAGTTAATTTCTGACACCAAAAAAAACTTTTTTTTTAAGTTGTTTTTTTTTAATTAAACAATAATAAATAATTTACCTTTT
This sequence comes from Bolitophila cinerea, assembly GCA_010015015.2. Classification (NCBI taxonomy): domain Eukaryota; kingdom Metazoa; phylum Arthropoda; class Insecta; order Diptera; family Mycetophilidae; genus Bolitophila; species Bolitophila cinerea. The sequence goes on along the minus strand of JAAAKO020020205.1, from coordinate 23,122 downwards.
CCAGGATTTCATAAGACGCAAAAGCTTAACAAAATCTTCCCCGAGTCCTGCCTTCTAATTGTGATCGGTGTGATCATCGGATTCATTTTATTGTTTGTCACTAGTTTCGATGTCTCTCCGCTGACACCAAACACATTCTTCTTGTACATGCTTCCGCCAATTATCCTAGATGCCGGTTACTTTATGCCCAATCGCCTTTTCTTTGATAATCTTGGCACCATTCTTCTGATGGCTGTGGTTGGTACGATATTTAATATTGCTACAATAGGTAAGTGAATTATTATTAAAGTCGATCTAACTAATTTCACAAATATTTAATAATAATATAATTGAACCTTATTCCTAGGTTCTTCCTTGTGGGCGTGCGGTAGGCTTGGCATCTACGGGGTAGAGACGCCAATTTTAGATATATTCCTGTTTGCCTCTCTGATATCGGCAGTAGATCCTGTTGCTGTATTAGCCGTTTTTGAGGAAATCCATGTTAACGAAATTCTGTACATTGTAGTATTTGGAGAATCACTCCTAAATGACGCTGTAACCGTAAGTTAAACGGAATTTGATATTTTTAATTTAAACAATTAAACTTAAATAACGGTAATTGTGTTTTTATAGGTTGTGCTGTACCACATGTGCGAGGCTTACAGTCAAATTGGATTCGAAAACATAAATGTTAGTCACTTGGCTTCCGGTGCCGCTAACTTTTTTGTTGTTGCGCTCGGTGGAACATTAATTGGTAAAAAATACATTTGTTTTTGATGACAAAAAATATTTTTTTTACTAAAAACTAAATCATGCTTTAACAGAAAGTTTTTTTAAATCCAATTTTCTAAGAGCTCCAAAATACAAAATTTTACCTTCTCCTTCCTTTTTTATTTTTGGATATCTTTCTCGTTAGTTTTTTTCTTTTTAAAAATCTTTCTTTTTAAAAACCATGAAATAGTTAAATCACATAATTATTATAAGGTTGTTTCATACATTTTCTCTAAACTTCTTTTCTTTTTTCAAGGTGTTCTATGGGGCTTTTTAACGGGATTGAGCACACGATACACGGATAACGTTCGAGTTATTGAGCCAATCTTCATTTTTGTAATGGCCTATCTGGCCTATCTAAATGCTGAAATTTTCCATATGAGCGGTATATTGGCGTAAGTCTGAATACGAAATTAAAGCCCAATACAATTTAAGAATTTAAAATTTATTTAAATTTCTAGAATTACGTTCTGTGGAATAACTATGAAGAACTATGTAGAGGCCAACATTTCGCAAAAGTCCCACACGACCATAAAGTATGCCTTGAAAATGCTTTCGAGTTCATCTGAAACGGTCATTTTTATGTTCCTTGGAGTGGCTACAGTCAACAACCGCCATGATTGGAATACGTGGTTCATTATTTTAACAATAATATTCTGTTCGGTGTTTAGAAGTATAGGTATGTTTAACTATTTAATATAACCCCTCCTAAATATTGATTATTTCTTTTGTTTTGCAGGTGTGCTTATATTAACAGCTCTCGCAAATAAATTTAGGTTGCACAAATTGTCGAAAGTCGATCAATTTGTTATGTCTTATGGAGGTATGCAAATATTATTAGTTATATATAGGAATCAGATTAGTGAATAAATATGACATTTACTATTTTTTTCTGTTAGGCCTTCGAGGTGCTGTTGCTTTTGCGTTAGTTCTGTTAATAAACCAGGATCATGTTCCGTTAAAACCGATGTTTGTGACAACAACTATAGCCGTTATATATTTTACCGTGTTCCTTCAGGGGATCACTATTAAACCATTAGTCAAATTTTTAAATGTCAAACGTGCAAACAAAAAGAAACCAACCATGAACGAACGTATTCACGAGCGCTTTATCGATCACTTGATGGCAGGCGTCGAGGACATTGTTGGCAAAACAGGCAACTACAATGTTCGGGACAAATTTAAGCGTTTCGACACAAAGTTCATTCGTCCACTTCTTATTCGGGACCTTAAGGTATTTGTTTTAAATATAAATATCTATTTTAGCATACTTACACGTTATTATCTCGACGGATAGCAAGGGGCTGAACCAAAGATTTTGGAGACATATTCAAAGCTGACCATGAAGGATGCCATGGACTATATGCAACGTAATCCGTCTACAATTGGTCAAATGACCGGGACTGAATCAATGAGCGCCTTGTTTAGGAACTACACAGGCGTGTTTGCAGGAAGGTGCGGTTCGACAATTGTTAATCAATGGTAAACAAAGTGAATCAGTGCACGATTGTTTCAATTTAACAAAATATATTTAAATAAACAAATAAATAAATATTACAAATTACATTGTATAAAAGTGAATATATAGAAAATTCTGCTCGCTTAAAACAATACGTAGTCCTAGATTTATATTCTCTTTTTAATAGAAAATTCACTAGGATGAATAAATTAAACCATTTATTTTGATTTTGCTATGCACTGGCTCATTTTGTTATCATTTTTTGATTTAATTTAAAGTATTGTCTTTTCCCAAAAAAATGTTAATTTAATTGGATTTTCAGCCCAAGTTTCTCTAATCTGGAAAACTGCTCCAGAAACTTAGACATGCAGGAGCTCGACTACAATCCATCGAAGAAAGACTTGACGGACGCCCGTATTCATCATTTGCTGGCCGAGGAATTGAAACCTTACAAACGGGTAACGTACACATTTTCTAGAAAACTAATTATTCTATATTAGATACATTTCACCAAAACTTTAACAAACAAAACAAAACAATAAATAATCTGACGACATTTCCTCTTTTTCTTTGCAAACCATTTTTGCCATGTTACGTTGTTGTACTTATCATCCTCCCTGCCAGGCGATCAATATGGTAGGAACATTGATGTTTTGTTTATAGACAATGTAGTTGTGTTCATGGTTTTGTTTTTTTTTATTTTAAGGATTGATGGTTTGAATTGCAATTTTAATCACAATATAACATTTTTTTATACAATAACTTAGCTGAAGAAATTAAAGAATTACTTTTTGGTTTACACAACATGTCATTTAGGATACTCATTTCATTTTCAATCACATTTTATCCAACTGGCATACATAATACGAGTTCGTATAATAAATTAATTATTTTAAAAGTAATATATTATTGTATATTATTTAATTATTTTTTTATTATTTGATATTTAATATTAAATGGTCAGAAATGGTCAGAGATACTTTACCATAAAATTATAATAAAGTGGTGTTATTCTATTGTGTTTACTATGTGTGTTGGGTTTCCAAATTACACGGATGAATAGTAATCTCGTAAATATTTAGCCTCTAGGTTTAGATTAAAGTTAAATAAATAGTTTTTTAACAAATTATTTTATAAAATAATTTAGAGAATTTGGAAGAATTTGGCATAAAAATGAAAACTTTGTATTTTTGTTTTTGAAATATAAACATCTTGAACATAACTAATGTTATTCTGTCTGTCTTTTGTCCCGAAAATCGTTTTTTTTTAGTTATGTCTCCTGACATCACAACTTGGGACAATTGAAGTAAAAAAACAGTAAATTAAGATTGTCGACAAATCTCCTAATTTTCTGTGACACTTTTAAATTTATTATAAAACCAACTACTCGGGTGACTATATAGAATTTAGACAATTTCGAGCCGCCCGAAAATAACCCCAAAAACATAAATAAAAATCGTGGATTTTTTTAGAATTATATATTTATGTTGATTTTTTCTACGTGAATGCTGTTAAAATTACAAAAAACCCTACCATCATAATTTGTACATGTTAAACCACATTATACAAAAGTTTATTTGGCGAAAGGGCTGAAATATGGAGCTGTACCGTTAAAAAACTTTAAAATGAAATTAATTAAATGAAGTTAATTTTAAAAAATATGTATATATTTTTGATTTTATTATTTTTTATTATATAAAGATTTTTGTTAGGAACTTAAAACCCATTAAAAGAGGCTTGTTTACACAGTTCTCTTCTACAGTATAAAGAATTTTCACATACAATTTTTGTTTATGAGTTTGGAGTAAATAAGGAAGGATATATATATATAATATTTTTTGTCTATTTGATGCCTTTGATTTGAATCCCATTATTATTCAGGCAATGTTTTTTTTGTCATTTGTTCCAATTGCATTTTTGTCCAAATTCCAATTCCAACGTTTTCTAGTTTTAATTATTTAAGTATTCAGAAACACTTATTATTATTTAAAAAAAATATTTTTAAAATAACCTTAAAAATAATGTAACTTTTTTAGTTAAGTTTTATGCCTTATTTTTAAAGTACTATAGTCTATACTATATGAACGCAATAGGTGATGAATTAAGTTTTTTTTTAAATATTTGTACCCTTAACAATTTTTTTCGTGGATGTTTGGAATGGATACATATGTTAACTATTTTTTGTTAAATAAGTATTTTTTTAATGAAGCTTCGAAGATATAAAGAAATAAAAAAAATGCAAAATAAAAAAAACCTTCATTCAAGGCGGATATTTCAACAATACTGTTCTTTTAAACATTCGTTTTTTTTAGATTCTATATTTTCGACAAAGGTTTGTTCAAATTAAATATAATTATTGAACCATTTTTTTAGGTCTATTTTGATTTTAAAGAAAAAAACCAAAGTTTTCATAATCTATGATATCGAATCGAATTCCACTATAGAGACTGATATTTGATCTTTTACTATATCCTTCCGTTTAATTTGGAAACGCTTAATATTTGTATATGTTTTATGCATTATTCTAAACACTCAATTTTAATAAATTTATATATTTACTTGTAGCATCGACGTCTTAGTTACAGCCGTCACACAGTGGATGATCGTGATCTTACCACACAGGTAAATAGATTTGTCTCATAATCAGAGTTTATAATAATTCAATATTTATTTTCAGCAAGTGAACTATAAGATGCACATGAACTTTCGACGAATGAACGATCGAAAACATCACAAACGCAGTAAAAGAGTTAGTAGTAAGGTTAGTTAACTATATCATTATTTAATTATGCCAATACTAAAGGCTCAACCAGAAAATTCTATGTTTACAGGAGGGTATTAAGCAAAACCATGTCTCTTTCCCGGAGCTCAAACTGAACGGATCTGCAAAGCAGCTTCCGCATGGTAGGATAACGCACCACTCATATCGCAATATAATTCGAAAACATTCTCACAGTTTTAACAAGTATCGTAGATTAGAACTAGGTAATTAACCAACGTGTCAATCCGGTATTTAAAGATAGCCAGCGCATGAAGAACCTCGTAATTTTGTATTATATAAAATATTTATATAATATTTACACCTTGCGTGTTTTTTTGTGTTCTTTTAAGTGTAAGTTTTCACACGCAAACTCAAGACGGATATACATTCTTGCATAGACCTGTCAATATTTTTGTTACACCAATTTTATAAGAGGCCCATCACAAGTTTTAAGTTTTCTCTTTTCTTCGGTCATCCTATCCGAATAACTTGTTTGATCAAAATACATTCTGGAGTGACCGCAGGAAGTCTAAATCTATATATAACCCTAATTTTGGATAGCTTGGCCGATAGATAGTTCCTATCTCTTATGTTAACAAGTAACAACTTTATTCTAGGAATAACACGGCCCATTTTATATTTTTTTAACACTTTTTTTTCATTCTTCGGTGCAAATGATCAATCATTACCATACATACGCTAACGGATGAATAATTTTTGACAATTCGTATACGTTTTAGATTACATCAACGAAGTTTTGAATGAACCAATTGACGGAGACAATCAAAACAATCCGGCCAATGATGACTGGGACGATGGACTTACGTTTACAGCTAAATCCTCTCGTAAGTGTTTTTTTTTTGTGTTATTTTGTGTGTTATGTAAATGTAATACTTATTTTAAATGCTTAAACATTATCCCTTCATTCTAAAATCTAAAATCTATACTTTGTCAATGATGGTTGTTCCTATATACATTATATATATACAATACAACTATAAAACATAAATGTCGTTACGCACAAATCTTCTAAAATCTATATTGTATACATCTCCTCCTATTTTTCATTGGCTGCGAATGGTTTATTTTTATCAAACATTTATATTTTAAGTTTAATGTTGAATCTGCGCACTAATCTTTGATATCAAGCTGGAAAATCGGTTATATAATTTTTTTTTATTTTTTTACTAAAACTTACATCGTCTAAAAGACAGCGTAAAACAAATTAAAAAAAAACAGCAAATAACATTTGTGTGATTAGGATAAAATAGGATATCATCCTCGCGATCGTTTGTTATAATTTCTAATATTTTTAATTTTCTTCAAAATGAGCTTACTCCATCCATGCCTAATAGATTTACTTTATATTGATCTTTAAAATGTTAGCCGATTCGGATCGTGCCAATAACAATTCACTCATAGCGCACATCTCAAGTTTGCCGGGATTTGATGCGTCGAAGGCGCGTTTCGTTAAGCAATACTCTTCAAAGTCAAGTCCTGAAAAGTCTGCTTTGGAAATTGTGCCAACAGCTGCTGAACTAATGCTTCCATGGCGAAGAGATCGATCGTACCAAAGTTTGGGTACGTTTAACAAATGCCAAAATAAAATCCAAAAAAAAACATACACTAATACAAGCCGAATTTGTTTTGTTATGCGAGTCGTATAATGCCTCCTTACCATATTGTTTTGTTTGTTTTTGTTTTTGTATGTCTACTTAAACGGAATGTTGTTCTTAGATTATAAATATATAGACAAAAGAAGTTTATTATTAAGAAGATCAATGTTTTTGTGGAAGTCGAAACTAATACATGCTGACAGGTTATTTCAGATATTGCCAGCTTTATCCCTAGTGCGTGCATGCAATAAATACATTTTATTTGTTTTTAGGAATTCGAAAAAAAAATAATAATAAAAAAAAATTAGTCAATCGATTACTTTACCGATGAAGATAAACTTGATATTATTTGATATTTTTTTATATATAACACTAATTGAACAATATATATTGTGCTTCAGCTGTTATGTTAAGTATTTCTAACATTATTACAACCTCTTGGACTCGGCATGAGTTATACTAACGCATGACTAACTAAACCCTAAATGGTATATTAGATCTGGTCATTGAAGCTTGTGGATGCCGCCTAAATGCTTGTGCTATATTTTTTTTGCTATTGCAAAATATACCATTAAATAAATCTTACAATAACTTTCGTATTTCAGTGGGAGAAAAATCTGATAACATACCTATTCCAGAGGAAGAAGCCATTAAAAGACTGTCCAGAGACTCAGAAAGTAAGCATTTTATTTATATTCAATAATTAGTAAATAATGATTAACTAATAAAATATGAATTCAGGTGACGCAATTCGCGTATCAACTCCGACTGCCATTGAGTCGCAACTGCCTTGGAAACGTGATGAACAGGATGAAGGTTGCTGTGGTTTAAAACAAAACGAGTTTCCGCCGTGGGCGTCTAACAAGGAGTATCTCGCCTATAACTCACCAAGTGCAACCTTTCTAGGTAAAATGATCATTTCTCAATAATTTTGATTTTATTTTGTTTGTTTGCCTGTTCTTGTACGTCGTTTTTAAACAATATTTAATTTAAAAAATACCAATTCCAATAAGTTTTACAAATATTTAAACAAATTATTATTTTTATTGTCGTTATTACTTGTACGTTGTTTTAAAAAAATTTACTTGTTTTTTAAACAAATTAAAAAAGTTTAAATTTAAATTATATTGATATTTAGCAACGAATTAAGCGTCCGCATTAAGCTTGAGCAGTAATATACATTTAAAATCCTATTCCTACTTTACTAAATATGCACTTCTAAAATTAAAATAAACTTTAAAATAGTATACAGGATGTTCGGCTTAGACAGGTCCAAAAAACTAGGTATATGTGATGAATAAAACAATTGTTTTAGATTTTAGAGATGTGCTCGAAACTGCCTTGTTATCGATAGATCTAATTTTTAAGTAAAAATTTATAAATCCTCTCCTAATGTATGGAATCAAAATCATGTATTTAAAGATAAGCCTTTTTAATTATCCGTAAAAAGGTTTTCAAACTTGATTTTATTTAAGAATCATAAAGCGATAAAAACTTTTTAAAGAACAAAATATTTAAGAACAACTTATTAAAAAATTTCTTATTTGAGATTTGCAGTTGTGAGATTATTTCGCTGGATTTGAAATTGTGAGATTATTTCTCTGGAACCTTGCCCCCTGCCAATATTTTTTAAAGGATGTAGTAAATGCCCTTATTACCATTTTTTATTGCCACAAAATTATCCTAAAAGCAGGTGGTTGTTAAATATTAATTTATAACGCAATACTACTCTGAGGGACTGGAATTACCATTAAATGGTCGTTTTTCAATTAACCCTGCAAAAACGGTTAGGATATCCATCAAAAAGGTTACTATAGCTATTTGGATTATTAATATAACTATTAATAATAGTTCTCCTTAACATTTTCGATGGTTTGTTAAAAAACGTCAATTTAAATGGTTACAATTTCCAGACCGGATCAGTGTACCAAAAACAATAAATCTATTCTTTCGACTATATAATTCTAATAGCGTTCTACTTTTGCAAAGCAACAAAAAAACTATATTACAAATAATTTTACAGTATATCAAGCATAATAGTGTTATTTCGACCTGTCTAAGCAGATCACTCTGTATAATATGTATGAGGACCATTTTTCCTAGAGTACAATAAAATAGTAAACGTCAAATTTTATTAATTTTCCTACTCTTTTTAACAGCCAAACCATAAATAATCTAATTCAAAATATCATTTTAGTTTTTTTGTTTTAAAAGTAAATTCTTAGTATCAACACTAAGCACCTCATCCGCAAAAGCTTTGCACTCCTAACTTGCATTTTTTTTCTTTCGATGTTACCCTAACAATAGGTGGACTTTCTAAGCCTAGACAAGTTAAGTCTGTGATAGGTCTGTTCCGGCGTGAGAGCTCCGCCTCAGATGCAGGATCCGACCCAACACTAGCAAGTCATTTGTCGGTGGAGCTAGCGTGCGTGTCTAGGACTCCATCTAGACCCGAGCGACGTTCGGCTTCCATATGTGTGGCACCGATAGCCGAGTCCAGCGAGAACGGTGCTAGTGATCCGTTGGGTGCCTTAAGGGGACAACACTCGAGTCCTTTCTCTATGTCGTCTAGTCATCGTCGTAACAATAGACGTGGATCGTTGTTGGAATTATCTGGGTAAATATTTTTTTTATTTTTACAAACATTAAAAATATTCATTTATTAATTTAAATTTTTAATTCAGCGATATAATTGCGGAAGAAATCTATTCCAAATCATTGCCAGACAGGGAAAAATGGGGAACCCGAGAACGTGGTTCAGCGCTGTTGCCAAAGTTAACACCCAAAGCGCAAGTTCGTCGTATGCAACATCCACAGGCAGCCTCGTTGCTGTCGTCCAGTTCAACCGATTCAGACGACGAGTCTGGCGGCCTAAGAGTACACATTTAAACCTGTATACTCTTACTGGAACAAACTATCCCAAACTACCCATGTTTCGATAAAGATCGATTTTAAATTCGTTATACTAAACTCGTATACTATAGTATATAATCCAACCAGCGGTACACAAATTAATTAGTTTACATAATTCATTCTAAGCGCCACACATAAGTTCTATTTAAGTTGTACTTTTAGGGAATTGACAATAATTTAATTTTATACCACACTGGTTCAACTGAAAGGAATTATGGAAATATATGTTGACTTGAACACGAAGAAAAATCATCTTTCCATAAATATATAGATCAGATTTGCATTACAAATATTGCGACATTTCATACAAACTAGCACAACGACACATTTCAATTATTTACAACATCTAATTAAATACAATTTAATTAAATACGTTTACGTTTGATCAATTGCACTAAATATTTTCACGATGTGGATAATATGTAATAATTATTTTGCTAATTTTGCTCATCGTTTTGTTGGTTTATAAAAGTGTTTCTTAAAAATGTATGCATTTAAAACAAAATATTTTAATTGAATTGATCGTTTTCAATTAAATCAAATAAACTAATAACTAAATATAGTTATACTAAAAGTAGGTGCAATACCGATGAATTATTTATATAGCAAATCACACTATTTTTATATATATAAACCAGAGATAAACAGGAACCACACACCACCACCACAATATAACAAATATATTTTCTACTTAAGTTTTTTAGGGACAGAGTATCTAGTTTGGATAGCTAATTTTTATTTGTTTAGCATTTACTTTAATTTTACGTATGCGTTAAGCAGACATTATTAAATATATTTATAAATCTTGGTTATTTCTGTTTTATGCAATCATTTATTTTCAATCATGACATTCAATATCGATTTGTTCAGGTAATTATTAAGTGAAATTATCAAATTAATGCATTTATGCCAATAAATAGAAAAGCGCTTTATTATAAAAATATACATTCATGATTGCATTTAAATTAAGGTGTGCACTTTTTTGTTATTGTTATGAACAAAAAAAAAAGAAAAAACTAACCTATCCAAAAAAGGTGTATTCTGTATATACTTGTACACTACGAAAACAAACGCATCTAGACGCATTTACCGATATTTTGAGGAAAACCGATTAAATACGCAGCAGCAACATCGTTATATATTGTTATTATATTATATTAGTATACAAACATAAATGTCAATACAGTTTAAATACAAAAAGTGTATATATTTAAAACTAAAACAAATGTAAAACAACTACACGCCTTTAGCAAAAATAAAAAAAAACGTTTGTATTATAAGCTTTGGTCTTTTTATTTATGTAAGTTTAAGGTAACAAATACAATATAAAAATTCGAATCAGAATAACCTTTAAACTTGCCATTGACAAATTTATGGTTTTGTGTCCAAATGGACTTTATCATGTTTAAAAAAAATAGATGAACCCTCATTTGAAAGCTTTTCTTTGTCTTTACGAAATAATGAGGCATCCAAATATTTTACCAACTCTTCTAAAACTGAATAGCTTGCAGAGAACCATTTGGGGAATCAGGGCAAAGGGGTATCGAAGCTCTTATTTGGGCTGCAGACGCGATTTATTGGATTAGTGAATCCAATCAAATGTTTAGTAGAATTTAAAATATTTCTAAAATCAAACAATTTATTTGAAACAAAACTGAAAACCTTGGTTTAACTGAAACAAATGTCAATTTCTAGTATATATTTTTAATGTTCCACGAAATTTAGCCCTAATTTTTTTTTTTAAATAAGAGAAATTCAATTCTATTTATATATTCAAAATTATAATTACACATAAATATAATATAACTTCTATATAATCGCAAAAACTATATCTTATTAAAAAAAAATTTAAAGCCTAAATTTTGTTATATATTTAAAAAATATACATAAATTATCATTTGTTTCTGTTATAACATATATATAATACTAGTTATTCAGAAATATAGCTAGAGCTTTTAAAATATTATTGGAGAGTTCAAGATTAACTTCCCACATTTCATATATTGTTTGTGGTCATAGTAACAGGAAGATTATTTTATTATTATATTATAGCTATAGAAAACCAGTGCATATCAATAACCCAGGATTTCTTCAGTGAAGACGAGATTTCAAATATTGTCGTAATTTGTTTAGAAGGTGATCTATATTTGTGAATACCAACTTCATAATAACCATATTTAAGATATACAATCCCAACCGATGCTCTAATTATCGTCCCTAAAGAATCGATCTGCCTAGGTACAGAATTACCGTGATAAGAATCGGAAGCCAGCATATATAATGTTCAGGCATTTTTTAAAATTTAATACAATATACATTAAAATATATCATTATCGTCAGGCCTTTTTTTAAAAATATTTTTCAAATAAAAAAATGTTGCTTCCTTTAAAAATATTATGTATTTATAATATTTTTTAAAATTAAAACAAAGTAATGAATCATTGATATCCAAAAAAATATTTTCTTGTCTTACAGATCAATTTTATCTACCTTCGTCATATCGTCATATCGCTATTAAACAGCTTTCCAGTTTGATCATGCAGAAAGTATTGTTTTAGTTAAACCTCACTCCAATTAATCTTTCGATTATGCGTTTAAGGGAATTAAGGTAATTGGTATGTAACCAAAAGCCACAAACATGAGGGGGGTGGAGGATTGAGAGGATTTTAGAGAATTCTAAGACCGAAATGGTTCTTTCATCTCCCCAGAAGATTTTAATACCTTTAGCTCTCAGTCTCTAGAAGAGTCACTGACATGGACAAAGACTAGCATTTAGGAAAATGGGCGTTCAATAAACAAATTCCTACCTACACAGATAGATTAGAAACAATCAAGGAGCCTCTAGGATACATTCCTGCTTTGAAAACGTGTAAGAATTTAATCCGTTAAAGGTCTAACAACAAAAACCCTAAAATTGATGATGAAAATATATATAGTTATAGAAATTAAGTTCAGATAAAGTAAATTAACTAAATACCAAATTATAAACAGATTTCAAAAACAAATTAAACATATAAAATTCTTATTTATTGTCTATTTATAATACTTAAAAAAACAAAAATTACAACTTACAAACACAGTCACAGTAAATGGCAAACTCTTTTTAAATTGTAAATATTTTTTGCTTCAAACAAAATAAGCTACTGGCAAAACTATAAGCTATATGGTTTTATAAAAAAAATACATAATTGTAGAATATTGCAAAATTGCAGACAAGTCGTGTCAACAGTTATTTGGGGTCGTACCATCCGTTCCCTCTAGATGACCCATCAGAATCTGTTGCAAGTGGCACCGCAGAGCACGTTCATCGTTGATCTGTGTCTTCATTTGTCCCATATCCTGTTGAAGCTGTCTGACCGTGACCCAGAGTTGTTTAAGCGTAGGTGTCATGTCTTCGTTCTCAAGGCCTGCAATTATATTCAATAATATTTTGTGTGTGTTTGTGCAAAGATTTCAACAGCTTCTGTTTGCCTTCGTGTGTATTCAAGACTTTGTGTATAAATTTCTGTATGTGTGTGTGTTTTTGCTTGAGTAGTTTTTGGTTGTGCCATTCAGATTTTGCCATGCGACAGTCAGCCGGAGTTTGTTAGTTTTGCCAAGTTCTTTTTTAAATATGTACATTGTAAAGAAAATGTTAAATGTGATGATATTCGTGCACAACTTAGAAATAAAAAATAATTACAAATATGTTTATTTAAACCGGACACTTTGCATTTATCATAATAATTTTATTATATAGACTATTAAATAAACAATACCTTACTTGATTGATATCATAATTGTTGAGTAATAGAACATTTATAAAAGGATTATAGTTAAAAATAATTCGTATATATATTTTTAGAATACTATTTAAACATAATATAATAAACTTGTATATAGTTTTAGCACCCAAAGCATTTGTTATATTTACGGTTAGGCAGAACTAGTGCCTTTAATTAAAGTTCTTATCGATGTATATGTAGAAAATATCGGAATATATATAAGTACAAAAATATAGAAACCATATTATTCTATAGAACATGGTTTCATTTAATGTATTTTTGACATCATTATTAAATTTCATTAGTTTTGTTGCATCATAATTAGAGTTTACGCTATGTTATATTTAATGTTCAAAATAATAAAATAGTAATAAATCAAAGAACTTAATGCTTTCTTGTTATGTTTGATGTTAATTTGCATTCTTGTAGAATAACGACCATTTAATTTTGAGTAATGGTTTCATGTACAGTAAATCAGTTGGGCAACGAAGCACATTTTATGTAAAACCATCATCTTAAAATGACTACCATATTGAAACACACTATATTATATATTACGAAATGTGCAAAATTTGATGGAGATTAAATCTCTAAAAATATCACAAACAATGCACACAAATACGCAGCAAACATATTTTGAATATAGCGACGTATGCGTTGCTCGATATATAATACAAGATATTGTATACCAGTATATACGTTATGTAGATATATCTAAACATATAAGAAATTTTAGTGTATATATGTACACGATCAAATTTATTGTTTATTTTTTTGTTATGTAAATATATTCTAATATCACACATATAATTGGTTATTCTATCTAAACAAAAATCAAATAATTATATTATTTGAAAATCTCAAGAAAGAATACGATCACCATGATACATGTACAAATTTGATTTGATGCTTAAATTATAAATAAACCGTATATTATTCTTCGAACTACAACTAATCGTAATTGTTCATTTTTCGCCATTGTTTCATCATGAAATTTCCACAACACCATGTCGCCGAATGTCTGGAGTTGTTATCCTGCTGCATTTCATCTCCGGCCAAATGTGGAGTCGATCGACGCATTGGACCCACTTTAAATTCATGTGGTGACTCAAACGAACGATTAGCACGACGATCGTACAAGCAGTCACGCATTCCAATACCTGAGGTCATGTGATTTAGTAGTGGAGGTGAATCCTGGCGCAAAACTGGTTGTTGTGTTGAATTCTTCCATACCTTGACTTGTTGAGCATGTTTATTTTTCCGCACAGGCAACAGTGGTTTGGCTACATAAACATTTTCATAGTGTGAGGCAGTTTTCTGTTTAACGTGATTCATGAAGGAACGTTTACTCGGCGATGCTTTCTCTTCGGACATGGCTCGCCATTCTGGCGAACCGGTGTTTGTCCCGAGAGAGTAACGATATGAGGTGTTTAACGATGACACCGATGCTGAGTACACATTGAAACTATTCGGACTGGCTTCACGCCAAATGTATGATGAATTGAGACTGCTCGACGAATTGTTCTTGGTATTATTGACGAAAGAACTAGATGAACACATAAACGGTAGCTGTGGATTTGAGGTCGAGTAATTTTTTGATGTCTTGAACTTCCCCCCGCGTATCGGAAGGCAAGGGGTCCATGGTTGTAGCACTGAGAGTATGCACCCGAATATGCAGACGTGTATGACGTAATATGTATGTACAAGAGAGAAAACACAGTGTCATCATAGAGATTAGGAAAAAAGTTGGAAATTTTAATAGAAAATGTTAATAGTTAAATAGTTAAAAACAAAATGTCTTATAAAATATTGTATAAATGTTATTAAATTAAATTAAAAAAATAATATAAAACAACAACAAAAATATATATATGTTAATACTGGCCAAAATTGAAATAACAACCAAAACAAACAAAAAGCATATTGACTGGGCGCACTTAAAACACTCGGTCATGAATAACAGAAGCCAAACAAAACCTTTAATTTATTATTTTTAAACAAACAACAACGGCTAAAACATAAAATTAATAAAAACTAAATGTAATTTGTAAACGGTACGGTCTGTAAGTAAATGGGAAATAATTTGTTAAATAATATACATGCAATTAAGATGAAATTAAATCAAAGGAAAATAAATTAAATAAGCTGTTTGGTAATTTGTGTTACTAACCTGAGTGCATTGTATTTCGGGATGTGTTCTGATAAGCAGCGCAGTAACCTTCAATAACACGTAACACCAAAGCATCTTCGTCGTATGTCGGTTGAGTTTTACGAGAGTAATTGGATAAGGCACCACCAGCCGATGATCCGGGTGTGGTCAACGATGGTCTAAGTGGAGGAGCAGGTCGTAAATTCGTTATATTCCAATTGGCTAAAATTGATTTAAAACAACAATATAATATTAGGAAAATGCATTTTTTTACAAAGTTTGTCTGTCGAACCTTTCGTACTAATTAATGTCTTTCCGGCGGGAACCAGTTGGCCGATTCTCTCGAGTGTTTGAACTGGATTTTGTTTGGTGTTGGTATTTTGATGGGTTTGGAATTGATTGTAGCTGAGATGGTGATTGAAGGATAGGCTGCGTTTGTGCTGCGACGCTAGAACATCCATTGTTCCTCGATTCGGATGGCTGCTGCCCAGACCTTGAATGGACATCTAAAAAACAAACAAAAAAACAATTCAAATGCTATTGGTTATTAAACGATAATTAAAAACCACAGTATTTGAGAAAACAACCACAATTTGTTAGTTAGTACAGCGCAATGCTCTTTCATATCGATTTATGAATTTGTTATTGATTTTTGATATTGACTGACACAAGTTATTATCTATAAATGCGGATGTATAATTTGGTCCTTCTTGCATGTTATTAGTGACATCAAAAGGGGCTCAGGCAAAATGCGATGAAAGTCTAGCACAAATACACACAATGTTGCGTTAAATAAATGAAAATTTGAATTTATAATTTAAACATGGAGCACAAAAAAAATCAATAAAGAAAACACATTAAAAGCGCTATATAAATTAAGTATTAACAAAAAACAAATCGCATTAAAATTCTTTTTTTATTTCTCTTGCCTGAACCCCAGCCAACGTGTCGTTGCGCAATGCGTTCTTTCTCCTGATTGTATTTCAAAACAATCAACTCTCGTAACATGCCGCTTGGAAGCTTCTCTTTTTTCCACCAGTGTGCATACAGTCCCGTGGTGTACAGAGGAGTTCCCGTAGGATTGTCGTGCTCTACTCTAAAACCGGCTTCATCACGTCCAATACTTGGCTCCACAAAGCGTTCCTCACTCTGACACCGGGTCTCACGCTTGATTGTATCGCGACTGGTCGATAGTTCAAACATGTTTCGGGATATGCTCAAATGTTCTTCGGGATCATCTTTGATGATCATGCTACCGTCGCCAAACTGTCCGCTGTCATGATTATCATCGTTAAACGTTGAGGATACGACTCCGAAACGTCCGAAATTATGACTCGATCGAGAATGCTTTAGTCCGCCAGTAACGGAATGACGGTCTAGGTAATCAGAGTCGAACGGCGAAAAGTATTTATCGCGTTGTGAGTCTGGAGATGCAATTGTGCAACTTCCGGCTAATCCAGAATCACTGGATCGAGGACTAGGACACCGTGAACTCGAACAGCATGCACATTTTGTAGTTTCTTCTAAAACAGTTTGTGTTTCGTCATCAGGACTTTTTAACTTAACAAACTGATAGCTTACACATCGATTTATAGATTTTTTTCGTTCTTCACTTGGCTTCTTGTTTTCAACCCGTACTACACTCGGTTTAGTTGAGATCCTCTTGTCTGAATTCAAAGAGTGTTTGTTGAATGGTGACATTTCTCGGTTCAAACTGATGCGTTGACTTGTATCGAACATACTCGGTGGTTTTATTATGTCTTCTTTAGGGACATCAAAGTGAGCATCAAAATTATACAGCAACTCAGTTTGCAATTGGTCAGGTGCCGGAAAAATAGCTGGCAAATCTACTGAACTGGAATGTGTTGTGCTCGAGCTTGGTGACTCTACGTTTTTATCATCACGAGTATACACAACATTTGCATCGGATTTATTGACGTACGTTGGAATGTACACTTCGGTCATGGCCGATAAATTAAAGCGATTGCCCACAAACTGTGTCGGCATACTATGGCGTTCGTCAATTGTCGGACGTTTAACTGGTTCAACGATATCAGCTAAATTTGCTAGGTCTTCTCGTGCTGTATGCGCATCGTTTGGACGTCGCTCAAACATAGATATCTCGGAAGCGTCTGATGGCTGAGGTTTGAGTACACCGATGTTTAGACGAGCAGACGATGTGTGAACTACACTTTCTCTGGATGGTGTCTTTGCAACTGCCATTCGTATGGGTTTTGAGTAAATTGGAAGCGAATCCCGTGAATCAATGCTATGAAAACTTTTTTGCGGTAACACAAAACTTCCGTCGGATTCACGGCTTATTTTGATACTGGATTTAATGTTGGGCAGCTCGTTTAAGTTATCTTGTTTACCGACAAGTGATTCACCATGATCAATAAATGTTCCATTGTCTGAACAAAATGAATTCGCGCCTGTCTGGAATCTTGAAAAACCAAATGAACTGGTAGCACACGAAATATCGTCATCGTCTTCTTCTTCGGTTTCCGATTCAGAATTGTCAAATGCGTCTTGGCGTGAGATACGACTTTGATTGCTGGAATTAGTTTCAGAGCGTTCAATACTAATCGTAGACTTATGCTGACGTCGCATAACAACAGGAGTGCTACTGATACGTCGAAAGTACTCAGCATACAGTAATGCTTTAACAATAAATCTACGAATTCGACCTTCTTTGACGAGTTGTTTATAGTGAGCGGTTAGACTGGCATAAGGCGCAGTGGGTGGATACGTTTGTGGAGGATAAGTAATCTTATAGGACGGCGTGCCGAGACTGTATGAGCACACAGATATTCGGGTGCAGTAACCCCTAGTATCGAGATTCGTTATACTCTGTAGAGAATTATATTATAAAGTTTGTTTCATCAGGTCTCTTTAATTATATTATTTAATGTCCAAATTGTATGAACATATATGTGTAGAGTGAGATCGAATAAGAATGAATAGAGAGAAGCATACTTACATGTGGTGGTGGTTGTGGTATGTTAACAGCTGAAGTGCTGACGTTACGCTTAAGCTCACTGCCATGCCCGCGATTGGCTTTTGGGCTAGACGACAATAGGTCAACCCATTTATTAGCTTCGTTGGGTCCTTGGCATACGGCCACGATTTTCTCAATTAGCGGACCGCTCACCTCAAATGCATGCTTGATTGTATCGGTATCATCAAGTCGATTGATTTTAATACCTGTCAACGGAAGCTTACCCTAAAATGAAAAACATAAAATAAAATAAATTTCTGATCATTGTATACATTTAACAATTTCTTACCTCGTAAATAAATGCACTCATGCGCTGACTTACACTTAGGATCAACAATGTTTGAGGGAATAAAACAAAATATCTATCTCTGTGTTCCGGACCAACGGCAACACTACCCATATGAATAATGTCTCCTAACGTTGTCAATTCCTGTCCCTGCCATCCACGCACTGGACCCGTTAATACTTGTAGCTCAAGCTCTTTTTGGCGACGTGTAGCCGAGCAGGTTGACTAATAATCGAATCATAACAAATTAGAGCTTTATTGTATAAATTCGGATTAGACATTTTTTTACATACCGCAATGTCTTTGTAGACGACAATACTACGCTGTGTATCCCCACGGTCTGGATGTCCGGTTTCCATGTGTCGCTCTAGCTCCTGTAACATGGCTGAGTATTTGTCCAGTCTTCGAAAAGGCTTTGATAATCCTGTGGTTAATACTAAAAGGCCTGGGGATGCTGCTCCCTGTCTCTCCATAAAAGCTTCTAATTCATCTCTGCAAAACCAAAGAATTGTTAGTGTATCTGTTTAAATATGTGATGCAAAATACTACCTACTTGTACTTATCTAATATAACAATGGCACGTGGGTGAGCGGCACAGTAGGCTTGATGAACGCTCTTCATCAGAGAGGCTTTCGTTAAAAACAATTTTCCAACGCGGTCGTTGCAGTCTTCGATGGCTTGTAAAAGTTCTTCGTGAGTTTTTACGACCTCCACAAAATTACACAAAAGTTGAGCGTATTCGTCTGGATTAATACTACCAGAAAAAATAAGTTAATTAATTGTAATTTATTATTTTCTTATTAACACACATCTGTCCAGCGGCCAACGGTTCTAAAAAGTTCTCATAAAGTCCACGAATCTCCGCAACATGAGCTTTCTCGCTGTCCATCAAATCGGTTAAAACGACCGATCGATAGGCCTGAATTTCCTCGGGTGGTCGAATAGTTTCAGATATGGATAATGGCACTAAAAAAAACATTATTAATGAATCACTTATTTCGTAAAATTGTTTTATCTTTTTTACCTTTGTATTCTTTGACGTAGTTACTGGGGAACCATCCGGTCATCTCTCCCAGAGTTCCCTCCCACCAACCGCCATCTTCACGTTGAGTGACTGTGATGATGTCACCTTTTTTGAAACACAGCTCATCGTTGTTCTCTCCCTTAAATGTGTATTCCGCTTGAACTGTATAAATATCCATTTTAGGCCTACAAACAAGTACATATATACTTTAAAATTATTTACATGAAATATTTTCCAAAAACTAAATATAATTATATCTTTTTAACATTTTTGGATGAACTAACTAAACTTAATCAAAAGGGTTTAGGCTTCTTCAAATTAAAAACATTTATTCATTCATTTATTGGATTTAACGTTACGGTGACAAACGGAATAAGGGAATTGTGCCTATAGCTTAAAAAATTCAAATGCAAAATGGCAAAAAACCATCGTAGGTTTTGGCCTCCTCTGTAAAGCTGTGAACTTTTTTTCCAGAGGTTTCATGAGTTGTTGAATTTTTTATCGGTGTATTAGGGAACCCTCGAAAACATTAACCTCTTTCTGATAACGAAAAAAAACGTTTTTTTAAAATGTCATGCCTCGAACCTGAAACTTCCGGCGTATGACAAAAGGACCTATGCCATTGCGCCACAGCTGACACTGTCAAGTTGTTGGAGTTTCCTAATATTGAACTATTAAAAGTAATTTCATAAATAACTTTCTCGTATTTAGTTCAACTAATAAGATGGTGTTCTTTGAATTTTCTGTTGAACTTTTCGTCTTTCGTAGTAAAGGAAAATATCAGAAATCCGCAAAAAAACATTTTTTTACAACAGATAAATTGCAAACATTTTTTGATAGGAAATGGTAAGTATTTTTAAAAAAAGTTAAATAATTTATTGTTAAATTGACCTTCTTAAATTTTTCATATTAGTTTTGCGTGTCTGTGATATTGCTTGCTTCGCGGATTTTATTGCGGCCTAATTAACCGACTTCCTGTCATCCAATCAAGCTGAAACTCAGCTCATTGACTTGACCTCTCATTAGGGGGCGACCAAATATAGTCAGAACCATTAATTGATAACGGATAAAATGGAAAATTTGTTTTTTTAGGGTTGATTTTTTTTATTAATTATTTATTTTTTTAGCATTGTGCTCTTTATGTTGCTTAAACATGTTTTCAATATTTCATTTTTATTTTTGGACTGAAATAGAAAAAAAAACGATTCAACAACTTCTATAAGTTCAAAATGCTGTAAATCGAGGTATTAGTGTAAAAGTAAACAATAAAGTATCAAATTTTATATTATTTAATAAATTTTAAATTTTTTTTTGTGTTCCTAATTAGACAAAAACTATATTAGAAAGCCGCAGGCCGATCAATTTATTTAAGTTTATTTTTTCACATTATTTTTATCTTTCTATTTGGGACATTTAAAAGAATGTACTATTTTGTCCGAAATAGCAAATTTATTTTTTTAACAATTTTTAAACACAATTTTAGAAAGCCGCAGGCCGGTAAATTGTTTATTTTTCTTTAAATTTAATGTTTTTTACATTATTTTTATAGCTTTCTTTTTGGGATATTTATAAGAATTTGCTATTTCGGACATTTCGGAATTTATTTTTAAATTTGTAATTTGGTTTTCCTCCTTGATTTAATCCGACTCGGAAATTATATTTTTATTTTTTTTTGGCCTAAATAACAACATTAGGTTAAAACAGTAATGTTGAGAATTCTCCTGAGATAATTTATATTAATTTTAAATATATTTTACTTTGCCTTTTAAAATCTTATTAATTCTATATTTAAAAAAAAATCTTTAAATTTACTTATCTACTCACTTATCCGATCTAGCTAAAACTTTGCACATAAACTCGTTGTAAAAAACATTTTCTTTTAAAAATTAAATATTTATCCCTTCTTGTTGAATATTTCTGTTACAAAAATACGCTCTGATTAAAACGGTGCGCAAATATACATTTTTTTGTATTCTTGTATTTGGAAAATTTGTGTTTGTGGATTTTTTATTTGGGGATTAAAATAAACCTAAGGATTTTTTGCTTGGTTTTTTTTTTGGGATTTCATGTACCTCAATCTTCTGCAGAGATCCCTCCTATTTAAATATATGTACATAAATACACCTTTCAATATAGAGGGTAAAAAATATTACATAAAATTGATATTTTTTATCAAATCTCCTGTAGTTGGTGTCAAATCACTCCATTTTTTTAAATACTTTTAATTTTATACAAACCACATTAACCTCAAATAACTAAACGCTTTAAAATAATCGATTTTCTAAAAAAAACCTTGAGCTCACCCATCCCGAAGGATGATTGTCTGTGTTTTTTATTGATGTTTGGGGTAAATGATAGGTTTTTAGATTGTAAGGTCTAAACTACACCTTAGCCAAAGTGATATCAAAACTTTTTTTTTTTGATAAATAGACGATAAAATGATTTAAAAAAACTTAACTGGATTTAATAAATAAATGAAATATTGCTTTTATTTTTTCGAAAAAGAGACTTTAGGGACTAAATGCTTATTTACTCATTTAGAGTCCTATATTAAAAATTGAGACCAAGTCTCCAAAGAACAGCTGAGATGCCTGAGAAATTACACTTTAAAAAAAACGTTAAGATAACCTATTTTATGGCTAATATTTTATTGTACCCAAAAAAACATTACCTATACGGGAAGACTAACGAAAGCCGTTTAATCAAAACCTATATATAAACCCCTGATTTGCAACCGTATTCTAAGTGAGTTACTAGAGTGCGTATAGGTATTTATAGTTTTTATAAAACATAAAATATAACCTTATGGAGACATTTTCATCCAAACTTGTATTCAAAATTTTAACATTATGAATAATACTATTATTAAAACTGTCTCTCTGACCCTTTTATTAAGTTGTATTCAAAAATGAAATAGCAAATAACTAACTTTAACATTATGAATAACACTTTAAGTCTAAGTGGCTGTTTGTCAGTGGTATTTCAACTTTAAAAAAAAACTAATAGGTCACTTATAAATTTGTAATTAGTTTTATTGCATGTAAATGATTTAAATATTGATAAATACGTAATACATTTTCATTTTACACATTTATTTCATATATTTTTGCGCAATAGTTAAGCTGGCAACTTTGAGTGACTGCCAATTACCGGCCATTGCTGGCAACACGAAAACCTTAATATCGTGGGCTTACAATAAAAAAACACACTAACTACACTTTTTGAAAAAATTGAGTTATGGATGCAATTTTGTTTAAAATACATATTTTATCATAAATAACAAAAAATCTACATTTTTTTTAAAGATGGATCGGAAATTTCATTATGATTTCTAACTAAATTCTTAAAAAAAATGTAAATTTGGAACACACTAAATTTTTTTTAATGTTCTTTTGTACTCAA
>JAAAKO020020194.1:0-15229 GCA_010015015.2 Bolitophila cinerea | reverse complement strand
CATATATATAAACAAAATATTTAAAAATATATCTAAGAAATGTATAAAACAGTTAGATTCAGGATTTCGATAGTATCACTGTCTGGATAAACTAAAGAACATAATGCAAATTTTAAACCCGTAAAACGTGTTTTATGTACAATTCAGATTGCAACGCAAACATACGATACACAATTATAATAAAATACATAATCTAACTACATAGTACGTCTGCGTGCACGCAATAAGCGCACTCTGCAAATTCGTGTCCGAGAAATGATGCAAACGTCTGACACGCGCGGTTAAATCCGCCTCACACATATGCACTCATCTTCGCACACACACACACAAAAAAACACTTTGCGCATGCCAAATTATATTGTATATTATGTGTATAAAAAAATATCATCTTTCATTTTGCACACGACATAATGCTTACTTCCTTTCAAAGTCAAAAACGAAGCGATCATTAATGCGTTTGCACGCAAATCGCTTCGGGCTACCGCTGCGCGCATTTTCTGGATATACTCGTAAATGTGCGCGACTAGCTTCTTATATATTTATATATATACCATCCTCGATGGCGCACGACCACATACACACAACATTGTAATTACGCGAGCTCTTGGGCTGATCTGCACTGCGCTGAAGCCACGACGATGACGAACATAACAAATATATATATATACATATATACAGTGTTTACGTGTGCAAAATCTCATTACAACAATGCACCTCTGAGCGAGCATCTTCTCTGCGTCGAATGGCACATGTTGCAGTAGCAATTTTCCAGCGCGTTTTTACATCTTTTATAACAACCTACCTCTGCAATTATTCTGAACGTGTGTCTGTCAGAATTGCAGCAAACCCGCGCGCGCACACACACTCACACACACGCTTTAGTTTTTGCCTGCATCGCATGTCTGAGTGCGCGCGCACACGCGGAAAGCTCCTCGCCTTCTTGAGCATATTGCCCGTGCTATGGTTAGCCGATGCTTTATGGTACACTCGTACACATACACACGAACAAATCTCGAGCACAGCTAAATTACAACCGCAGCACGAAAACTAAATTCCTTTTAACAATTGTAATTAAATTTAAGACTAACTACTTTGGATTCGGAGTGCTCGAGCGCGCCCGCGTTTCTTAGCTGCCATTCCCAAACGCGCGCGCGATTGCACACGCGTACAGAAGAAGAAACGTAAATTACTTGCGATGGGCTTCCTGCGTGCGCGTCCGAGTGCCCGAGCGTACGTTTAACGCGGCTGCTGCACACATCAGTTATCCGTGATGCGCTCACAAGATGATTATTACCTATATTACTCGTATTGTGCATGTGCATTGTGAATGTGCATGCTTGCGCTACCTTTTCACAGTGATGTCAGTGTGTGTATCTCTGTGTGAGTGTGTGTGTGTGTGCATCCGAGTGCGCTTTAACTCGCGAAAATGTGCAGTTTTGACTGTAGGTCGAGGTCGACGGTAATTGCCCTGCATTTAAATGCGATTTTAATGGAATAATAATGCAGATAATTATGAATGGATGTTTTATGGTCTGCGCGTTGTTTAACATGTGTTTGCCACGGTAAAGTATGTGCTATAATATGTAAAAGTATATAATACAGCAGCGAATGATGTGATGTACTCGAAAATTGATGGTAATAAACGTTTACTCGCGCTAATCCCGATGCGGTCTTCTGAACACAGCGGAGCAAAACAATATAAAACCATATACATTTTCTATAGATAAGCGGAATTCGAGAATTATGTTCACTTATATAATAAAACATAGGCGTAAGTGAACGGTTGTTTAATTTCAAATGTAGTTGGTCCTACGAAAGTCTTCGATTTGAAGTCTGAAGTGGTTATATATAATTGGGAGCAATATGTAAAATTATTTATTAATAAACACGATATGAACTATCAAAAAATGAAATTATAGTTCAAAATTACATTATTATCTCATATTTTACAATTGGTGACAGCGGATAATAAATTTACCGGGGAAAACCTAATAGGTTTCGACCGATTACGGTTGCTTTTAATTATACTGACAGTTGTTACATATATTCAATAATTGTGGCAAAAAAACAATTTTAAATTTTTAGAATAAACAAAAAAAAATACAAAACATGTATACTTAAAAACAAGCAATTTTGTTTATTTATTAAAAAGTATAAAAATCATATTTTTATTACAAATATCCGACATTTTAGCATGGTTTTAACTTCGACTGACATCAACGTTAAACGAGTGTTTCAGTTCTACTTCTGGACCGGACAGACGCAATAACACAGTTTTTGCTTAACAAAATGTTTTTTTAATCAAAGTTTTGATTTTTTCTGTGCTCATTGAACATTTTTATAGAGAATTCAAGGTAAAAGTTTGTTCTGTTTTGCTTTTTAATTAAATTTGAATAATCCTCACAGAATTTAAGACATAATAATAATTGAAGTTGCCACCTTTGTTGTATGACAAGGCGAAGTAGCCTGCAAGTCAAAATTTCAAGTATTTTTTTATTTTTGCAAGAATGTTGTACATATTATATTTTTTTTGGAAATTTAAATGATTTTTGGCTCAGGATTATTATGCTTTTAACATTATTTTTCCAATGTATATATTATAAATCAACAATTAGTTTTATACACAAATTTTTATCATAAAAGCTATGGGGTGGCAGCCTACAAGCCGTTTCCATACTAATAATACATTGGTCAAAAATATTAAAATTGCGATATGCTTTGAAATGTTTCTGCTTTTATTTTCGTATTTATAAATTACTGAATTACTTATTTATTATAAATTATACCAATCATTAAGAAGATGGAAAATTATATACGTTATAGTGAAGTGAACTTTTCCTGGCGAAAGAATTATCTGGTTATGGCTGCTTCGAAGACATCCTTTACAAAAGTGTTGAATCACTATACAAATTCAATCAACATTATTTTGTAAACGCATTCCCTGCTTGAATTGTATAAATCAGTGCAATTCAATAAATAATATTCTAATTTTTAATATAATTGTTGTAATAGATACACAACAGTTTTTACTTACGATTAATAACCGTTTAAGATTCGGTGTAAAAACAGCACCAGGCAATTTTCAACAGACTATGGATACAATGCTAGCTTGACTGATCGGTGTAGTAAGCTATCTTGATGATTTATTCATTGTCGGAAAATCAGAAGCAGAACACATGAACAATGTCAATGCTACTTTCAAACGAATCCAGGAAAAGAAATATAAAATCAGAAAAATGTGAATTCTTCATGAAGAAAGTCAAATACCTTATAAGATTTCCGTTATTTGTCAAATGCCTGAGCCAACAAACATTCCAACCGTTCGCTCCTTCCTTGGCATGCTGAACTATTACGGACAGTTTATCAAGAGCTCCTCTAGACAAACTTTTAACTAGAAATGCAGTTTGGTCTTGAACACCAGAATGCCAGCACTCATTTGATATGGCAAAAACAATTCAAACTTCAGTCTGACTTTTTACTTACATATTTTGATCCTAAACTTGATATTGCAACTGCTGATGCAACAAACTTTTATATAAAAGCAGTAATTCTTCATCGATTTCCGGATGGTTCTGAAAAATCCATCGCACACGCTTCAAGATCACTAAAGCCTGCTGAAAAAAACTATCGAAAAGGAGGCTGTTGCTTTAATTTTCGCAGTCAAATTTTTTTATCGAATATGTTACATGGACGAAAACTCTTTTTATCAACAGATCAGCCTTTTGACCACGCCTTTGATTGCTATATTAGGGTCTACAAAAAGGAATCGCAGTGTATACATCGAGTCGTTTACAACTTTGGGCACTTACTCTTCTCGCTTATGATTTTGTGATCGAACACAAGAGGTCGGAACAATTTGGACATGCTGACGTTTGATATCGACTTATTGCAAATCAACGAGATCAAGACGGAACATGCGTTATATATAGCAACCATCGAAGCAGAAGTCCGTCATATACTTGCTGATGGAATACATTTTCTGCCACACACCAGATGATCAAAGACGCTACTTTAGAGGATCCTAATCTAAAAAGAGTTCTTGAATACATACGATCGTCTTGGCCAACATCAATGCAGAAGGAAAGGATGAAAACTCTGCATTTAGTTCCCAGCGGCCACATATAGAGGAGACCTCACAGAGAAGTTCTTTAGAAAGAAGTTTTAGAGTAAAAAGATTACTGCAGATAAGAGCAATTTTAAGAACAATTATGCCTCTATCATCTGCAGAATTGGTGGTTGTGTTTATATACTGTGAACGGGCTAGTATTTAACTGCAACTCCATAATATTTACTGGGTCAGTTCACATTATCTTAAAAGATATGAGTATATAATATTTTATATCCATTACGTTTGAAACAAAGATATAGAAAGAGTTGATTGACCTGACACTAGCTGCTTAGTCGTTTGGCCATCTGAATCAGTGATTGGTATGTATCGACTTAAGTATCTACAATTTATTATCATAGAATCATAAAATGTAGATTACATTTAGAAAAAACCCTTAGGAAAACGAACTCGGATCAATCCAGGGAATCCATATCACATGCCATATAGAAAGAAGGAGCTATAGAGTATCGCCGGTCAGCTGACATGCGCTCTCTCTGAATCATTTTGGGCTAGCAGTGGATTTGGTCATTGCGCTCAGAAAGAACCCGACATCTATCTAGTTGTGCTGCAAAAACTTGGCCCAGCACTACTGGGAACAATGTCTTCGTATCTCTATCTCTATCTATCTACTGACAATTATTGATAATATAGACACAGAATATGGACAAACAGAGTCATGAATCGTGATTTTAAGATTTTGATTTTAAGTTTTAGGCAAGCTTTAGTGATTGCACGGATTTCTAAAATCTTTTTTTCGGTTTCCATTGAAAAAACAAAATCGTTATTTTTTTTCTTAACTATTATTTTAACACTAGAAGGTCAGCCCGTCTTAAGACAGATATATGTATACAATACACAAGAAAACACTGAAATCACGTGTGCGTATTCTTCTGTTTAAATTTCTATATATTCTATTCTATTATAATCTATAGTTTATACCCACTAACGCGCGCCCAGAATAAAAATATATATATATGCAAATATATATTTATATACGCATCAAAGTAACCATGTAATTTTATGAATATAAATGTGTGTATTCTACTTGTTTGCGTGAAAAATAAAAAGTCGAGCAGTGAACGAAGATAGCCGAGACATGGAACTCACAAACATATTTAGGCAACTATATATATATAAAATAATTATGCAGTTAATTGTTAAAGATTCATCACTTAAATAGATCGTTTTTAATAACGAATTGACCTAGTGCTTCTTGCGCCCATCTTTTTAAAACTACAAGATCTTTGTTGTAACTTGATTGCTTCCAGAAAGCTCATTGTCAATTAGGGCCCAGTTTAGAACGAAAGAAATTTTTACATCATCGTTGTCGCGGGCAGATATTTCAGATATTTAAACTCAGTGAGTAAGTTTTTTAATAAGTCAAACATACATAATACATATGCAGTGTGTATAAAAAAACTCACTGCATTTAAAATTTAGTAGAATTCATGGGCTGCAGGTCTATTCAGCAAAAATGAGAAAGTGAGACTTGTCACGAAAAAATAATAGCGACTTGTAACTCATCGACAATAATTTTGGTATTCAGTACTTGTCACCGAGAACGCTACTGAAAAAATTATCGCTTCTCATGCGATGTTATTTTATTTTATAAAATTGTGAATTTTCACATTTGAACAGCTGTCAAATGTCAATTATTTTTTTGTTGGTTTGGTTTTTGTTGTGTTTGGCGAGGTGTTCGATCATAAAGGACCAGCAACAGCACAAAACACAAGATAAATGGAAGCGATAATTGTAAATAGACACAGAATTGCTTCTTTTAAAAGGTAAGATTTTAGATAATTATTATTTACGCTTTACATAACCTTATAATTTTAAAATATGAAATATCGTGTTATAAGTTCCAGTTTAAGAGATAAAAGAGATGCTTTTAAGAACCTGACCAATTCTAAGTTTAAGTCAATGTTCAGACTTAGTAAGTCAATTTGTAAAACATTGATTAGTGAAATTAGACCACACCTTCGAGACTCAATACGATATAATTGTTTTTTTTTTTTTTGCTACAGGTAAATTATATTTATATTATATTATATTATATTTTAATATAAATACGTTTTAGGATTATATCAACAACTTGTTGGTGTTGAAACTTATCTATCAATGTCTCAACCGAGTGTATCGAGGTGTATCAACGAAATTGCAGGAGCCATAATAAACAATCTTAGCAGAACCAATATTGATGTGATGTCTGCAGGACCATGCTCTATTACAAAACAAAAGTATGTATTCATTTGGAAATTGCACACAATATAATAGTAATTATCAAATCAATTATATTATTGTATTGTATACTCACTGCTTGCGAGCAACATATCGGTGTGATTCCAAGAGATTTAGAAGCTCATTCTTCTGCTCTGTCGTAGCCCGAGTTCCAATTTCTTTTCGATCGCTAATTTTTTCTTAAAAACAAAATTTACTTTAATTTATTTCTATAATGAGAAATTTAAAAGCTGAAGTTTACCTTTTGAATTTCCTTATGTAAAATAACGACAAATGAAAATAATATTAAAAAACCATTTTTCTCACAAAACAAAACTACTTTGTTACGGAAAAAAAATCTGTCACAAAAATTAGAAAAATTGCCGTTTTTGTTCTTGGTTTACAGTTTAATTGGAAATAAGGTCAAAGAATATTCTTTAAATATAAATATAATTTAGGAAAACACAACTAATTGAAAAAAATGATCACATTCTGTTTAAAATACATATTTTATATAAATTTATAAACTCTACATTTTATTTGAGATAGAATTTAATTTAATAAAATTGTGACACTGCACTAAACACAATGAGTAATGAGTTTTTTTTTATTAAATAAATAATAAGTAATTAATCTAATACAATCAAAACAATAATTAAGAAATAAAAAACGGATAATACTCTTTTCCCGGGAATCCTAATATTTATTACCCGGTTCCGAGACTAAAATAAATATTTCGGTTTTGACGATTTTCGATTCCGGTTCCTAAATATTTTGGGAATCCCGGAAACCTTGGAACTGGAAATCCCGGAGATTGCATTCCCTATCTGTAATGGTGCTGTCTGAAGATGAAAGTGAACTCTTTACATAGCGCGATTATATATTATTATACATAGCAAAAATGGTTTTGGCGAATTATATGAAAAATCCGTGTTTAATTTTTAGTTGACATCTTTTCGTTAAAAGAAGAACCAAATTTATACATCAGGTCTGAAAAAAAAAATATCCTGGCGCCAAATGTTACTTGATATTTTCAGATATATATTATAGTTAAGTTTTACATTTGTTTCTATTGTTCAGATATATATTTATATAAAACTATTACTTAATTCAGTTTTTAAAACATAGTTCTTTTTTTAAATTAATTATAATTATTTTATACATAATAATTTAAGTAATGTCCGATCCATTAAATCTAGCTTACATTATAGTAAATTTGTATTTCTCAAGAACTAATAACCGGCAGATTAAAGCTCCATTAGAGCTTAGAAAACTGTATTTCTAAAACAAAAGTAATGTACGGTTCATTAGAGTTTCATTATAGCTATTCAATTTTATTTTTGCAAACAATAGTAATGACAGGTATATTAGAACTCCATTAGAGCTGGAAATTGGTCAAAAAGCTGTAAAATTCAAAATCAAGCTTTAATTTGTTATTTGGGATATCGGTAATGACCGATTTTGCAATCACGAACTGGTAGTAAATATTGTGATAAATATAATCCGTTTGAGAAAAAAACCGTATTCAGTTGGATTTATTCACGATTAGGGTTAATATCAACATCGTTAAGAGATTAGATATATTAGATCATCGCTTGTTTGTTGACTCTTTCAAGATCTCAAATGCATATTATATAGACTATATATTACATGCAATACATTTTTTGAATCTATGCTGTGATGTCTATAACAAAAAAAACTTTGAAAAATTCAACATCAGCATCCTTATCTACATAATTTTCTGTTCATAGAATAACCCGTCCCTGCGCACAACGAGAAACAGGTGCTCATTGCTCAACCACCCAAAATTGAGTTGCTACACTCAACGAAACCTCGACGACGCGTCGCACGCAACGGAATAAAAAAGGATCCGTTCACAAACACTCGAACAACAACAACAACAACAACAAAAGGAATCATATTTATCAATAACACTCTCCCGAAATTAGCGCTCACAAAGGGCACTACTGACTCATTGTTGCATTATTTATTATATATACTATATATATGAGCAGCCGCGACCGATGCTGTCCGGTCTGCCATGCCTTGGGAAAGGATCACATAACTCGCGCGCGCACCACCTTACGCATTTTCCTATATATTGTATACTACGAGTTTATATACGATATTATTAAAAAAATAAGTGCCCGATTAGTCGATGCGAGGGTGCGCAAGAAAGGAAGCGCATCAAAGAGGTTTGCGTGCGCAGGTATAAGGTATATATGTGTGCGTGTGTGCAGATGCAAGTGGACAGGTTTTCTTTATGGTTCGTTATTAATCAGTGAAATGAGTGTTCTCTTTTCACAAAGTGCGCGTGTAATATGCTTTTTATGTATTATAAATATGTGTGATAGCTAATTTCGGGTGTGTATAAATAAAATATATATCGAAGAATATAAATAAGATGTTCTATGGCTTGGAAGTGAGATTGCGGCGTGATGATATGGGAAAGTTTTTTGATCGGTCAATCGGGTTCCTGGGAACTCGATGCAATGATGCAATATGAGTATACGCATGCCGCAGATGCGTGGATCGTCATCGAATTTATCATAATATACGCAAGCTCGCATATGCGTCCGCGTTGTGTCTGTAATATTCACTGCGTCGCTGAACACATCTTCATCGTTGCGTCTACGTTTTTATTTTACGATGCACACATACACTTGCGCTTGTTCAGATCCGGCGATTGTCCGAGTTAATTTGTCAAAGATTTGCTTGGATAAGTGCGCTCAGCATAATTCCGCGCCGAACAAATAGTCCGAGTCAGCGTGAGCAATGAGGTGGTCATACGTCTCTCTGCGCGAAAGTCGTGATCGAGCTTGCAAATGCGTATTGCGTGTGTATATCTGTATATGTACGTTCTAAGTGCGCAAGCGCGCG
The DNA here is from genome assembly GCA_010015015.2 of Bolitophila cinerea. NCBI lineage: Eukaryota > Metazoa > Arthropoda > Insecta > Diptera > Mycetophilidae > Bolitophila > Bolitophila cinerea. Next base: position 6,024 of record JAAAKO020020194.1, on the reverse strand, counting down.
CAAACCGCGCACTCACGCCTGTTCACGTTGTGTTCGTATGCCAAAGATGTTGTTAAAACATTTGTTTTGCCAATGATTCCAACTGTGCGACAAAACATTTTACGAAACAAATGGTTTCAGTAGGCGAACAGGCCCCGGCAGATACGACAAATAAGAATGTATGTACGTATTTGTATAAATATATATATACGTAATATAATCACGCACGCACGGAGGCTGGGCGCGCGCTTACCTGTTGCGATCAGCAGCAGGTAAAGTAAGCGCACACCAGTGACATTCGCGTAAGTATATATACTTTTAAAAATGTGCTGTGTAATATTTAAAATATCTGGCCGTTAGTACCTACTTTACATTTATATAGTATTTACCACAAACAATTTATGTTAATCAAAAAACATGCATTTATTTTAATTTTAATTTTTAATACTACTTTTTACAAAAATGCATTATATTTAGCAATGATCTTGTGAGTTAAGCTGCTAAATGTAATGCTTTTTTGTAATAAAAAGGGATAATATAAAAATGGTAAAACATTTTTTTTTGAATTATACATACTTATACTTATATACATCATTGATCTCAAATCAAAGGTCTATAACTAAAAACAAAAATTGAATAATGGAAACTGACGACATATGCTAAATTATAAATCGAGAATTCGATTTATATTATTATTTAGATTAATCCGGGAAATACATTTTTAGTTCGAATCTAGATTGTATTTAGTTATTAGTAGGGCAACCAAAAATAAGCGGTAAAAATATTATTTTAAGCGCCTAAAATAAGCCATAAAATCGATATAAGCTCTTAAATCATTATAAATACATAATTTACCCAAAAGAACTTAAATCCTAAAAAAATCACATTGAATTTATTTAAAAAATAGTACTTGATAAAATAACTTCAAATTTCTACATTTTAACATAGAATTCTAATACGAACAAGTATATCTATTTCTAGTTTAAGTTTGTACTTATTCATTTTTTTTTAATAAATAACGAACATCATTTTAAATCATAAAAATGTAAAAATGCCTGATATTAGAACAGATTACGTTTTTATAAAAAGAAAACTTTTTTCAACATCGATGTTTGTAACTGGAGAATTTTTGCCTTTTATCTTAGTTTGTATATTTGCAAAATAAGCCAAAATAAGCTTTAATATTAAAATAAGCTAAAAATAGCCCTAACAAGGTCTTAAATTGATTGAATTTGTATGAAACGTATTTCCGCCTTACTCATCTGACGGAATTAAAAGAGATATTTTAAAAACATATTAATATTTACTTTAGTTTAATATATTCTTATCATTTATTAAATATTTCTTATATATTTTTTTAGGTAATTGAAAATAATAAAAAAAACGTTTATTTAAATAAAAAATCATTTAAAGAAGAATTTAATATAGAGCAATGTTATAATGTAATTATTTTTATAGTATTATCATTTTTTTTATTTCTTCTTAAATATTGTTCGAATGCCGAATGGGACAGCGCGATAGTTTCCAATCGAAGGGTCCTTGGTTATTTTAATTTGGTGATAATTATGAATTTTAAATTAAACGGTTTTTTGGATGCATTTTTATAATGTCATGCGGCACTGCACGCTGGCTTAATGGAACCGTGAAGATTTATTTAGTTAATCAAAATTTTTGATTAGCAATGCAAGTGCTTTTATTCAGTATGCGTATTTACCTATGCACTTTCCCGCAAATATACTTTATGTTAGTTTTTTTTTAATTTATGATAATTTTAATATTTATATTAGTTTAATTACATGTTTCCTATTTTAATTAAATTTCAAATTCAATTTGCTGGCAATAGAATTAAATATTTAAAAAAAATGAAAAACTTTATTTTTTTATTCATAAAAAAAATATTTTTTAAAAATGTCGCGTTTTTTTATACAAACTCGCTTTCAATCAAGGTCCTGTCCAACAAGTTACTTATAATTTAACATTTTTTACTATGATGAATTTCTATACACTGAAAGAATACCGCACAATTGAATCAATTGTTTTCTGAATTTGCATTCAATGCAATGATTTTTAATTATTTCACAGTTAAAGCAACTACTTAGTAACTGAATTCAATTTTCACAAAATTGTTTCAACTATTAAAAAACATTGAGTTCAATTAAACTGATTTTCTTAAAAGATTGAAAAATAAAATAATTTTTCCATCTCTTGGCTTAACAACCAACATATTTTTAAAAATAGTATTATAAGTTACGTTTAAAGGCCAGGTAAATTATTCACAAAAAGTTGAGTTTTAAGGACAATTTTGAGATGGTCTGAATTTTGAGAAATATCCAGGTAAAACTTTCAAAAATATTCTAACAATACTTATCTAACTTATTATACATACATGACACTAATAAAGTTGCGCCAAACAATATGAACTGTCCTAATCGCCCAGAAGGATCTCAGTGCCCAGGAGATTATTTCACATCTTTTGCTTATACACACTAACCATGTAATTTCCTTTGTGTATTGTTTGAATTTCTACCCTTGTTGCTAAAATGTTTTCCGTGAGAATACGATGAGGGTTTTCTCAAAGTATTCTTTGTCAACTGTGTCGCTATTTACGTACATATAATTTCAAAAGCGTAACCCTCTTTTTCAACGCTCCATTGTCAACGACTCATCTTCGTTTACACGACATTTACGCAAATACACCCACTCACCCACTCACTCACCCACACACATATAAAACCACTATAGCACACAGGCACGCGCGATTTTACATATTATACATATAATTTAACACCGGTAACCAGAGCCACTGAAAGTGAGCCACTTAAGATCAACATGCGATTAAAATATCAAGCAATAGATTAAATCGCGCCAACCTCGTATTACGCATAACTCGTTAGAATTGCGTGCATTATTTGTTATTTGAAGTATAGTATTCTTTTATCTATGGTCTGTAGTTTTGCTTTCCTGTACTAAATGCGTCTGATTCCAAGATATTTGGCTCTTCGCACTTTAGCACGAATTATGAAAGATTTATAAAATATAACTTTATGCTGGCATATCTAATAACTCTTTAAGAAAATTTATAATTTATTATTAATTATTTATTTATTGAAATCATCATTCTCTGTATTTAATTTAACTGTATACATATTAATAAAACTTCCTGGATGATAAATATTGCAGTTCAACTAAAAAAAACACAACGGTTATAATAAATACATATTTATTTAATACAAGCATAATTGTTTTAACAATTATTACAATTAAATTGGGTCACCCGCGGGCTTCCATCGTCTCTAAAAAGAATAACAGTAATTGATTCTCAAATATACAATAATTATTACCATGGTAATAAAATAATTTATAAAATATCGGTAAATCAGCGCATATTACAAAGTATATGGATGTTTTACGGTTTTTTTTGTAAAACAATAAAAGAAACAAAGAAAAATACATTAAACAAAAATTACAAACTATTGATTTAAATCATTCAAAAGATCAACGTGTCTTGAGGGTGGCTAGCTGCTTTATAAGGCATAGCGGCCGCCCAAAAAACAGCGAAGATGTACACAGACACACACACAAGCATATTATTAAAAAAACATTCACTGAATAAGAAGATCCCGCGTCTGATCCGTTTCGTTTGGGAACATAATCGTGAATCGACTACTGTCCCGCCGAGCAAACTCATCCCGCAACGGAGGCAATGCATTTCCAACAAGTGCGCCGACGCTTTCGAGAGCTTCTATGATATTCTCATTATTTAAATCTTTGGCATAATCCAAGGGCGTATGATGGAGTCCGTCCACAGCGTTGACGTGCTTGTGATTGGCAGCCAACAACATCAAAACGCATTCGGTGTGTGCATGCATTGTTGCCAAATGCAATGGTGTAAATTTCATACTTTTCGTTGGTACAATGGGAACATTGTGCTTTAACAGTTTCTCCAAGCGTTCGATATGTCCAAGAAGCGCTGCGGTTTGCAGTTGTTCTTCCACTGGTCTTTCGGGTCTATCTGAATTTTCACTACGGAGTCTGTTTGGAAATAAATAAATTATTATACAAAATAAGAATAAAATCCACACACACACACTTACCCTAAATCTTCTATAAGGTCAATCAGTTCCACACGAACATTACCGGATACATTGCACAAAGCGTCGTAGGTTGCCGTTTCCGTATTAGAAACGGCGCGCCTTATTGGTCATGATACCGCTCCAACAGTACGCATTAAAATGGCAAATGCGGAATTAGTACGTTTTCTTATCCAACGGCGAAAACCAGACTGTTCGCTCATATTGTCAATTGTTTTTCCTCTTATGCTGTAGGCTCACAAGATCTTTAGATATTTACCTACGTTGGTTACTAGTTACTAGCTTTTGTCCAATTATGCAGACTAGCGTTAAATAGAACCCTCCGGCAGTAAGCGCGTACAACAAAGAACACGATGCGTACGTTGCTAACCAATAAATAACTATTGTGCTGATGAGTGATGATGACCGATGACGAACGGTACTTCCCACTTAATTTTTAACAAACGGTTTTTAATATAATAGCAGGTTTTGCAAACCTTTGGCTTTAGTGTAATAATAAATAACAATAGAAAAATCGATAAAAATACATATATTAAATTTATTTACATATATATATAAATATATATACATTTATGTAATTTTTATGTTTTATGTTCCTAGGATGGGTAACTCGGCTGGCTTGGACACGACAGGCCCGAAATTTATAGCTTTTCGTGGTATTTTTTTTTAGGCAAGTGCGTTCCGCTAATCGATATGTATGTTTATACTTTTGGTATACTCGTATGCTTGGAAACTATTTGAGTATATAACAAAATCTCTATTTTCGTGTCCTCTTATCCCTTGTGGGACATAGAGTAAATAAGCAATTCCGCGGAAATGCTTCAGAATTTTGTAAAATTGTGACTATTATAAAAAATAAGACGTCTAACTTTACTATGTTATAAATGTAAAACAAACACGTTTTCGGATTAATTTAAAAAATATATATATATATATTGTCACACCAACAAAAATTGTGCCCCAAATAAATAGGAAATTTTAGGATAAAAAACATTTTTTGTAATATATAAATTATTATATATTTAATGTAACATTTTATTTTGTGATAAAAATGCATTTTTTGTAAAAAAAATGTATTCTTTGTAAACAAAATATTATTTGAAGCACAATAATTTTTAAACATGAACGAAGTATATAGGACGTCTCAACGAGACTAGCAAATGCAATACCGGAAATAAAAACAGAAAATCGGTCCCTAGACTAAACTAGGAACCGGATGCAATTCCGAATGCGAGATTTATATTATATGTATTCCCAGAAAAAAATTTTAATGCTCGGGAATTTCCGGTACTACATTTTTTTGCATGGACAACAGTTTAACCAAATATTAGATTAAAAAAACATGTGTTTTTATCAGCCGTTTTTATTTTAATAAATAATTTATATAATATTTATAAATATTATATTTTATATATTAATATTACTTTTAAAATAATATTTATATTATTACATTAATACTTGAGTTTCTTTTGAAATACAAATTTAACATGAGGTTTTTTAATATAAAAATAATCCATCTCTTCAGCTGAGTTAAAAATAAAAAAAATCATGAAATGTATTTGTTTGCGCTGTGATTGTGATTTCCGTCGCGCAATCATCGAGACACTTATGTGCAATCTTTAAATTATATCTGCATTTTTTTAGCGCATTGTCTTACCTCCTCTCGATTATTTGGTTTTTGTCTTTCCGTTAGATGATCTCACTGACCGATTGCAAATTAGGCCGGCAAACTCCGTACGGATACAGTACTCATAATAGTATACAATTTCTTATACGCTCTACAACTATCACTAATTGGTGTTGTAAAACTTCTATTTTTTTAACTAAATAGCCCATAATAAATAAGAATAAAATCTGCTTCTCATCATTTACAGTTAGGGACATATAATAATAAAATGCATTTATGTTTTTAAAAAAATATTGTTATATGTACGTATTTCTTGAATCGATCAAC
>JAAAKO020020183.1:0-15229 GCA_010015015.2 Bolitophila cinerea | reverse complement strand
TTATGTTAGTGTGTGTATATGGTAATATAATATAGGTGTGTGTACCAGGACTAAATATTTGTACATTTGCTTGCATGTGTGCTAGCGAGTGTTCCAAGCACCGTAAAACGATAATTGCAACCAGATTAAGCTCTCGCTAATTGCATTTCGTTTAGAGTGATTACGGAAGATTAATATCGTGATCACACAGCGAGTCGCAATTGCTTCATATCTACACGAACAAGCTCAAACAGAATGCAAGATAACGGTCTGATGAGCCCTCTCTAAAATATACGTAAATAACGAAAATGTTTAGAATTGGTATTATATTGTATGATGGATGGTCTAGACGTGCAGCCAACTTGGAGTACTTTAAAAGTTTAGATAAGACTTTTAAATTAATTTTAAAAACATTTCACAATTTCTTTTTCTATTTTAAATTTGATAAATAATTAGATTTGTTATTAAAAGCAATTTGCAATGATATACGGCCTATTGTTTCAGAAATGTAATTTTAGATAATACAAACTTCTTGATTTATTTATTTAAGTAATATATTAAAACTACATTAATTATCATACAACATTTATTTCTAGAATTTTTTAGTGGGCAAATATTGATCAAAAGTAAAAAAAAATGTCGTTTCTTTTTTATTATCAATAATAAATTTTAAAATTTTTAATATTATGTATATATATTGATATCAAGATTTTTTTTTGTTGTCAATCAAGAAAGTTTTTTTTTTGTAATTTAAATGTTATTCATGTAAGTTTTATGAAATGTTATTTCATTTAGAACTATTTTTAAGGTATTTTTTCTGAGTTTTATGTGTTCCAAACGAACCATTTGAACATTTTTTTGAAAGAATCTTTGTATAAGAAAATCATACGTTCAAATATTTTTTAAATAACCTCATTGCAACCCTTCAAACTCTATCCTTACTTATCGTAAATTCAAATATATTTAAAATAAGTTCAATTCAAACAACAAAGCTTTATCGTAAATTGAAAATGTTTATCGTTTATTATAAAACTTTAAAAAGCTAAAGTTCTCTACTCGTCATTTCAATAAGTTGTTTTTGCTGTATTTCAAAAAATGAAATCTTGTTATTTTTATCTTTGCTTCCCATAAGGAATCAATTCGTAGTTCTAAATTCACCAACAACTGTTTCCATAACTAAAATTACACAATGCATGTATAGCAATAACAATTCTTTAACTATAACGCACAAATAAAGATCATATAACAATGAAGGTAACATTGTTTGATCCAATTGCATGTGCAATCGCCCCTTATTCCGTCTATAATTTTGTTTTTATATATGCGAACTCTCTAATCGCTAATCCGCACTAAGCACAGACTATCTACTGCTGCAAACCAAACTACCACACAAACAAGATGGCTCGCATTACTTTTAATCGTTCCCTTAGAATCTTCACAAACCCATTTGTACTTAATGAGTTTGCAAATGGGTGCGTGCGCGGCGCACAATCCTCTTGTGTAGGTTTCCCGAAAATGGTATAGTTAAAGGCTGTTTTGTTCTATAGTCTCGTGCTCCACCTTTCGAGGTTTGTGCATGCACACAATTCTCTGTATGCGTAATTAGTAAGTTCCATCAGAACTTTGTGAGTACTCCGTACATACCGTAAAAAGTTTTGCATGGTTAAATGTTTGTCTAAAACGCGAGAATCGCAAGCTTCAAACTATGGTGTGCTCTTTTAATTCAATTTACTTTGCAGCGGTTTACTACCTTGTATATGTATGCAGATTGTACGATCTTCCTATATATACATACAGTTTAAATTTATAAATAGAAAAGTATACATAATATCTGGTTTACATGAAAAAACTCAAAACATCGGCATCGTGCTATCTTTGCTCTTGTATATAAATATATGTACGTTGTACGCGTTTGAGTACGTGCTCCAATTATTTCAAGCGATTATTATTCCTGTGACACTTTCGATGGTGGCACAAAAAAAAACGATTTTCATCGCAGATCACACATTCTTTCGGAAAGCTTTTCGTATACTTTGTCTATTTGTACTATATTTTTTCTCTTCTTTTTCATTCGTTTTAAATGCGGTTATAAAAGGTGTACAGAGCAAGGCTACAAATGGAATATTAAGTATCAATATTGCTGAATCAGCATAAATGTGGTCGGTTTGTATACTATGTATCTGTATTTATGTATATGAATATTGTGTGTGTGTGTGCGGTGTGTTTGTGGGGGCAGTTTGTTTATGTGTGTCGTAAATGAAGTAGACATTGTTATATATATATACAAAACACGTATATGTTTAATCATTTTGGATGGAAAGCTTATGGTTTGAGCTCTGCATTGGATCGATAAACGGAGGTTGCGTGCACATCATGTGTCTGGTTCACATAATATTCATGACCCAAAAAGCCTCGTCTACATATTCAATGCTTAGCGAATCTGGGATTAATAATCTCCAAGAAGAACATTTTTTCGGAGTCGCATGCCAAAATTTAACTCAAAAAGCTTGCGAAATTAATGGCGAATACCGCTTTATCGTGCCAAAAATATTGTGATCTATATGTATATTGTTTATATTTATGTAACGTTTTTTTAATTTAATATTTGTTATAATTTACTTATTCGATGTAATAATACTAACAAAAGCTGTGGAATGTGTGCTCACCATATACGATATAAACTAAACCATAAACCATTTAGTATAGAATAACTATCGCACATAAAAAGCCCTGAACCGAGCCATGGTCTCGCAGGAAATATTGTGTCTTTACTACGAATGTTAACTGTAAGACTGTGTCTCGGCTAAGGGAAAATTCATCAACGGGAAATTTTCGATTCACAGGTAAACTTTTGTAAATGGTATAATCAACAAATCTAAACTCAAGCGCAAAAGCTTCGAAAGCTTTTCAGACTCAGCTTGAAAACTTACGCGACCTCTATGAACAACAATTCCAATTTGTATGTACCTTGTCTGTTTGGAAAATGCCACCTATGTGTGATTTTTGCACATGCACATAGTATAGTATAAAAGCTTTCCAGTTTGTAGTTAAATAAAAAAGCTTATCAGCATAACGGTTGGTTGAATAAAATAAAATAAATTTAGAATTATAGCAAAATATTTATATAATTATAGTTATTAGGAATAACTTAGAAGTATTTTTTATTTAATAATTAAAAAAAAATAGTTATAAACCAAATAAATTTACAAGATTGTAAAATTATAATTACAATACGATGAACAATTAATTTACAATATAATATATTTATATAATTATATATAAACTAGAATTGCTTCGGTGGTCCCCTCGCCCGACGCGTTTAGCATGTAATATTCACATAGAGCTCATTAAAAAAACATAAATCCATGTATACATTTTCGGTCGTATCTGGGTACTGCTGGATTTTGTTGTTTTAACATAACTTTTTTTAAATAATAATAATAAACTCGCATCTGTATTTCCGGTATACATCGCAAGCAACACACCGAAGTTATAGCTTTAAAAATAAAAAATAAAATACTCTCCCCAACATTCGATCGCCACAGTAAAAAACTTAACCAAATAAAAAAAAACGCCAAAAGCACTGTTTTTTTATTGGGCATTTGTCAAAAATACTACTAAAAACCACCCACGACCGACCAGAGCACATTATAAGCGTCTGGGCGCCTATACGACCAGATAGACAGACGACAGACGACAGACAGACAGACAGACAGACATACATATATTTTGCTTAATTTATAATATAAGATAAATATATAATCTATGTTTAATATATATATATATACGGTAGCGAGCCTGCCTTGAGACAATTAACCCTGGCTTATTTGGGGAATATATTTATAAATTAATTTAATATTTAAAAATAATGATTAAATAATACTTAGCTTTTTAAAAATATCGTTTATAGTATAAGAGTCAATTTTATAAATTTTGTTTAAAATTAAGTGTTTTTTTATAAATGCGTATGAAAAGTCCAGTGTTTTAAAATCCAGTTTGAAAAACAGAGAAAAGTATATGGACAATTGCAAAATTTTAGTTTGATGAGTTGTAAAACTAAAATATCACATGCGTATTTATGAGATTAGAGAATTATGTATTTAGTATCTAATTTAGTATTATTAAAGTCTTCAATTTTTAGATATTATTTGTCCTTAAAAAAGCTTAATAAAGCTTTGACGACAATAATTTAAAAAGTAAGTAAGTGGAGTAAAATGATTCTTTATTTATAATTTAAACAACAAACAAATATATTTACTATAAAGCATTGTAGGGTTATTTTTATGGAGTTATTTTGTGAGAATTACAATCGAACTAGGGAACTTTAACCAACATTTACATCCCTCCTGGGATTATATATGCCCAAATTCTAGTTAATTGAAAGTTTTAAAAAAATCGGTAAACCGTAAATTGTGTTGAGGCTTGGAATCGTCCTGTTTAAGATATTATTTTAATAAATATCTGAAAATATTAGGATTAAATATAGATTATTGTAATAAAGATAATATAAATAGAGCAATATAAATGACTTGGCGTTTAATATGAGTTTATATAAATATTAAATACGTACGATTTCAAAACATATGTACCGCTAATTATGATTATGGTCTAAGTCACCATTCGATTTTAAAACTTGTTATAAAGTATTATATTATATTGTATTATACAGTTATCTGATATAAAATCGATACAGAATAAAAGTGAATTAGGCCGCTTTCATAATCACCGGCACATTAGTTTGCACTTTTTTATTTAAATAAAAATCGGTACTAAAATAAAAGTGACTAAGACCACTTTTATAATCTCCGGCACATATGTTGTACATAACAAACATTTCATGGCTTTTATTATAGAAAAAGCTATGCATACGTCTTAATAGATATCAAGCAAATAAAAAATATGTTTGGGTAGCTTTTATATGAATGCTTGCTGGCGATAAAAAGCAAGTGCAGTATGTTATTCTTATTATATCAAGCAACGTCCAGTGCAGTAATAGAAATACAGCTTTCATAAAAGAATCATAAATTTTGTAATTTTGGATTTTAAAATGATATAATTTATATACTGGGGCCCTATTATAACATATAACGCAAGTTTGCTTACAATTATTTTTAAAATTTAACAAGTCTTCCAAAACGAGTCTTGTTAAAATTTGTATGATGTTTAACACGTTTGTATATTCATATTAAAGAGCATGATCATTAATTTTTTTTCAATTCATTTAATATATAAACAAAAGTTGTAAAAGACAAACATCGATCAAATCATGCCGGTTGAATCTAACAACTTTGCTCAAAAGTATGGTAAAAAGTACGCATACTAACACAAGTAGTATTATGGCAAATGTATTTAACAACTATTTCTACTAACAAACTTGTGTTATAAGATAGGACCCTGGATTTTGATTTTTTTTGGTAAACACTTTTATGTACAAAAAATGGGTTTCTGTTCAATTTATCCATATTACTTTCATATTCCTAATACTTTCATTTAAAATAATAGCACACTTTTTAACTAGCGGCACTCGAAAGAAACTGTAAATTATGAAAACTTTAAATTCTGCATTGACACAATATGATGCCAACATATGTATATGCAAACTATTCTAAATACGCTTTCCATTCGTTTCACAGCAGCTTTCACAAACAGTCAAAAGGAAAACTGTGCCCGTAATTGCCAATCACATTCTAATAAAAGCGCCTTTCAAACAATATGACAGCTCGCACAAATGTATATATATATATATACTGACTGGTACATAAACACACAGACATATACACACATCAGTGCAGTATATACATACACAAAACACAATACATACTCGTAAGCCACAACCTTTTAAATATTTCATAATACCTTTTGCGAAGTTTACGTTTCTGCCAAAAACAATGTGATATCTACTCCATTTTAAAATATTATACTTATTTTCCACGATGAGTGAATAGTCTTGTTTTTGTTCTCCTTTATTCATATACTTTTATAAGTTGTGTATAATTAAACTTGGGAAAAGTCGCTTAGAAACAACTGTGAAACGAAAACCGCGTGCACTTATGTATTTCATATTCCATTATTAATTTAGTACACTCAAGATAACGAAGGTAATGTAAAAAGTTTAGAAAATATTATTTTTTCTATATGGTTTACATTATATTGTGCTTGTATTGTGGGAAAAACATCTACCAAAAAGATTGGTTTATGTATATACTCGTACATTGATTGGCGGCATGAAATAGACTTCATAATAGCAGTTATTTTGAATGGCAACAAGTTAATCGCTATTTTAATGTCCTATAGTTTGATTTAAGTTTATTTGGTTTTATTTTTTTATACACAAAAATCATCGAAACACATGAAAATCCATAACATACTTTTGTAGTTTTTGCAAATCGGTGTGTGGAGAAAATTGTCAGGGAGACAATAACAGTTTCAAATCCGCATAAACTATATTTAACAATATATATCACGACCAAATACAAATGTTCTTATAAGACAGCGCAAGCAAATTTTTTTTTTTTTGAATTTTTATTTTTCTTTATTTAATTTGAAAATTATCAATGGCAATATTTTGTATTATGTTAAATGTAGAGTTCAGAAGTATAGTATTTTTAAACTAAGTTAAATATTATTTATTAGGAACATTTTTTTATAATTTTCAATATAAAAAATAAAAATCCAAAAGTACTTAAAAATTGAAAATGTGTAAGCATATTTTAGCTCCACATCTGAATATTCCTGTTCTATTCAATTTTGGGATTTTCAATATTATATATATATACCATTTTTACGTAACAATATATTTTTTATTTTTAAAAAAACTTTAAATCATCATAGATAAAACAATTATTATTATTTTATTTTGTAGAATAGAGTTTGGCATTTTCAGCAATATGTTTTCGCTCCCGGGAATCTAAAATTTTCGTAATACCTAATAATAACTTCACTTTTGTGTTGCAATATATTTGAAATGATAATTAACCCACTTCCCGTCATCCAATCGAGCTGAAACTTGGAACATAGAATAGTTATATTAATTTTCTCTATCAAAGGTATTTACCATAGTATTTATATATATATATACATATATATATAAAAGTAATTGTTGGCAGTTAAAATAATTTCCATTAAAGATGCAATTTAACCAGTCCCACTTATACAAACTCAATATTCTTCAATTGTTCATAAAAACAATAAATTTTCTAAAGATATTCTTTTAGGCGCATGTTTATTATCTAAAAGTTGAATTTATACTCAAGTATAAATTCAACTTTCAAAATATAAGAAGTTTTCTAAATCAAGATATTATAAATTATTATTATAGTATTCATCTAAACTTAATTTAAAAAAACGAAAAAGATTTATTTTTTACCAGGGCCACAAAAGAAAAGATTTAGTATTTTAAATTAAAAAATATATTTTAAAAACTATTATTAACTAACTTATGATTATTACAGAAATTCATATACAATAAATCATTTTTACAAGATAGTTATAGCCGATAATTTTGAAAATTTGTTTTCTAAGTACAAGGTGTCTCAAGATCGAAAAACACAATTTTCTGTGTGTATCTGTCTCACATGTAAAATCAAATTAATAAAGTATGTATAATATTTGTAATTTTTTGGTATTTTAAGAGCCTAATAATAGATTTTAGTGCATATTTTTGGTCTGTTGATCTTAAATATTGCTAAGTCTTCCAATAAATACAAAAAAAACATATATGTTTCTAATAGTGAATTTATACTTCTGAAAAATATAAATTAAAATATTTTTTAATTTCTCAAGAAATATATTAAAGTATATATTTATGTATTATATATATATTTATGTATTATATATATATATATATATAAATATAATTATTTATTAGGTTATTCTTAAAATAAACAATATTTTTGAATTTATTTTTTGTTTGATTTTATAAGGTCCTGCATCATAAAATTTTATTAAAAAAAAATGTTATCTACTTTTTTGTTAACCATCCCTTAGACACATGGGTATAGCTAGACCTTTTTTTGATTTTATTTTTCATTTAAATATATTTCCTAATCTATGTAACTAATTCAATTTGTGTACCTTTCTAAAATGTTATTAGCTATCGACCTCAAGAAAAAAATCAGGATGAAAAACTCTTTACAAGGATAATTATAATTATGTACACATCGTAATTGTACCTCATGGATCTGGCCAGACCTTTTTAATTATATATTTAATTTAAATATATTTCTAATTAATCTAGTTTATTTTTTATTATTTTGTATACCTTTCTAAAATTATATTAAATCTCGACCTTAAAAAATCTAGACGATAAACCCTATACAAGAATATTTATAAGGGTTTTGTCATGTAAACACACGAGCTGACATATGCGTGTCAGACAGAAACGGGCAAAAATAAAGTGAATGCTGTCTCAATGCTGCATCACAGTAATTCCTCTCGCGCAAACTACACAGTACCTTTGTTTGACCTCTGTACGTGCATTAAACCTTTAAACACAAATAAAAAATACAAAATATTTACTTGCATATATAAACATATATGAATGCACTATTAAAATTGTATATGGGTCTTGCCAGACCCAAGACCCATGAGGTACGATTGTGACTTAAATAACATGTGCCTAACGAAGGGTTAAATTAATTATAAGCCAAAAAACACAGTCCTGGCTTCAAAGTTTTAGCTAGCCTGAATCTGATGTGTAGTGCAATGTGAGAGCTTCTCGCTATATAGAATGTTATTACCTCAATTTAAAATCACCGTTTACATTGTCTGCATATCGAAACGATAGCAAATCTACTTGCATTGTGTGAAAAGACTGCATAATGCACACAAAATGTAATTCAAATATATATATATATTAAATACTTTTACATATAATATGTATACTAGTCCACAAGGGTCTCGTTGGCACACGCATTCACAGGAAAACCAAATGTGCATATATGATAGATTAATCTCATTTCCTGCAGAGAAAACCCTTTTCGGAATGGTTTACAGTAACAATCACATGTGTGAGCATAATGTAGATTTTGCTGAACCATGATCCTGCACCCTTCGCACACACACAACCGCACAAAGTCACACACACACACACACACTATATATTTATAAAGTATATATAATGTAATACACATTTCTCTCAATTCTCACAGTGATTTGGTTACACAAAAGCTCTTGCTCTTTTTCTGAGTATGTGTAGCATATTACTCTCTTAGCCACTGTGGCTGTGCTACTACGCGCGTGCCGTCAACGCTCGCTCTTCTCAGTGAAAATGCTTACGACGAAATCAATTCGCAGTCGTTTGAAAACACCTACTCCGTTTGCACATCCGCGTGAATGTGCGAGATTTATCCGGGGAAAATAATTTTCGCTGCACGCGGCATTTTTTTAATATATATCTTGTATGTTGGCGCGAATGAAATTGGAATCTTCGGTGTCGTTGTTTTGAGAGTGTGTGTGTGTGTGTGTTTGTGCTTCTTACAGCTTTAAGGTTTTCGCCAAACCAAAATGTAATTGATTCTTTATCTGTGATTCGATAAACTACAAAAAACGTATTCAAATTATAAATAAAATGTACTGTTTTTTTTTTAAACACAAGTGATTTGTTTATGTGCATTGTGTGTGGATGTGTTATAGTTATTTAATAATACATATTGAATAATTAAGCTTATTGTTTACTAATCAATTATGTTCATTTCCATTAATATTATGTAGTGTATTTTTATTGAAAATTGTTAGTAAAGTTAATAAATTAATAATGTTTTGCAAATTGTTTGACTTTTAGCTTTATTTTTCATTATATTTTGTTGAATTAAAAATTCTATTTCTGTTATTATTTATAAACTATTATTATATAAGTTTAATAATACAAATATAATATATAATTACTTATTAGTTTTAAAAATGTAATTAGCGTAACCTAGATAATGCATATAAAAATAAATTAAATAACTTAAAAATATTACAATACATTTAACTATAGTACATTGCCTATGTTCATTATTCAAAGTACATACAATAGATAACATCTAATTACATTTAGTAAATATACCCTTAATTATTATCTACCAGGAGAAAAATCTCATTTACGCTCTAGTGTCTTGACTTATACCTTATCCGAAATATATATATATATATATATATATATACAAATGATTTCCTAGCGGATATTAAACCTCGCACACGAATCGTTACTTTCCCTTTGAAATCTATATCGTAACAATGTATTCTTGCCTATACCCACCGATAATAGCAGCAAAATCCAGTTTGATGTGCACATGAAAACGCTATACATGAAAAGAATGATACTTTTATTCTATATATGATACTATAATAGTTTAAGTAAGTATTATACATACAAGTATTATAGAGAATATTGATGAGGGTACATAAAATGTACTTTGTGTACGGTATCCTTTGGAGACTATGAGGTCTTCTAGCTTCCGTTTGGATATACGTTGAAAAACATCTATACTTTACATAATATTAGAATTACTATTAGATAAGCATTATATATCCGGTTTAATTTTAAAGCTTTAAGCTAATATCTTTCTAAAACCGTATTTTCCGTATTTCCGTATTACCGAGCACACCGCAAATCACCTTGTCAATACATATATATAGATCATGCATTCAAAAATATCAGTCTCACATGCACGGCTGCGCTTCACGTGGCGTACTCATCATCATTATTCCATACTTCAACGGAACACTCAATTTATATGCGAGGCAACGTACGGTCTCAGTGTCAATCGTATAAAATGAAACAAGCTCGGAAGTCCATACTACAGCACGTGATATCTGTAGTAATTTAACTTAATGATACATTTTGTTGATATATATTTAGCATACATGTAGCTACTATAAATATACCTCATAATATATACGAGATTGTGCAAGCTTGTGGTAGCATATTCACTATATAATAAACATTATATATACAAAAACATTCATTCAGTACACTGAACACGTTAAACGATACTTGATTTTAAATTAATCCTCAATTTGTTTCGGAAAGTGAATCTATATTGACAACAAATGATTTAGGGGACAGAGATTGAGTGCTGGGTGGAAAATTGTAATCGAAATTAAAATGTATAGTATTTTTTATATTTTATAACATGGAATTGTATAGAATACAAATTCCACTTATATTTTATAACATGGAATTGCATAGAATACAAATTCCACTAAAAAAATGTAACAACGCAAAGAAATAATACAACCAAAGACTTGATTGTAGGAAAACCAAAATCTCGACTTGCAAAATGTTTTCAAAAAATCTCGAATGTCAAAATTTAGATTCACTTTAATTAATTATCCGGATATTTAGTAATGCGCCCTACAAATTTTTAATGAATTGTAATTTTTATTTTATTTTTTTTGTCGAGATTTCAGCCCTTGATTGTATCTCTTTTGTATAGTATATTTATGAATATATTCACTGACAGTAGAGATACGTAGGCACCACATATTTTGCATCTTGAATAATATAATAATATTTAATTTGCATATTAATGTAGCACGGAAGCATTTTCTCTTTGTCTTCGAAACTGTGCGCATATAGCTGGAAAGTATGTTAATATATATAACGGAAATAAAAATAAAAAATTGGTGCAACTTTAAGAATACTCCCAAAGAAAAATATAATTCTCACAATTTAGTGTATTCGTTTCTATGAGATTCAACACAAAGAGTACCGTTCTTTATGGTAGCATGGTAGAAGGATATCCAATTACATCCGATAACTGAATATATTTTACGCAACGAGCGACATACGAGAATAACATATCCCTGTGTATTCCTGTGGAAATACGTACTATATGTTTGTATACACAGCGAAAGTAATAGCTCTATTTGATTTCATACACTATTTGACGCTTGTTTTTACTAAATTAGCTTTTTCAAAGTCAGTTCAGTGGATTATTTCCACCTTTTGGATAACGAACTGTATACTGTATGTGAAATGTGCAATGTGAATTGTGCATGTGTGTATGACATTTGAGCTTTTATGCTTTAATGCTCGTGGCAAAATATTTATGTTTGTGGTAATACGAAATTGTTTAATAAAAACACCAACTGCCAATATAGTTTTGGGTTTGATCAAATCGAATCGTGTTGAATTTTCTGTGAAATTGTATGTTTTGTGTTTGACAAACAGAGCGTGTCCTGGAATAGTGGCTGCGAGGTCATGTTTTGTCTAGATAACACTGGTCCCTCGACACGTATTCCGATAATTGAATATCGTGCGTAAATTTTGTGGGTATATGATTATAACGCTATATATATATATATATATATTGTTTATCGATGCAAAACATACATTTATTATACGAATGTGTATTTGAGTGTGACAGTGTGAGTGTGTTTATAAAGCGAGCATTGAAAACACAACCTACCGCCTACTCCTCCTCCCTCATAACATGCATGTAATTTACACACCCAATTATTGGTCAAAAAGGTGTTTGCTTGTTTGTTGTGTTCAAATAATCGCCTAGAACTGTACATTATTATACAATATACATATAACATAAACACACATGCCAATGCATACAATACACAAATTCGCATATAGTTCGTATACATACACACGCACACATACATATATATTAGCATTATGTTAATTCGATAAGTGACCACAGAATAACCGGAGTAAACATGAACGTCGATACATTGCCAACGAAATTAAATCGATCGGTTTTCGAAAAACTGTGCGTTTATACGATAATTTGTACGACTAAATTAATGAGTTATAATTATACTATCACCGGTAGTGCTGTTTAAATTTTGCGGATTAGCTTGGGAATGACCCTAAATGCGTTCGTCGCCGTGTGATGGCCCGAATGCCTGAAATACTATTATGACAGTGTTCTAACAATGGAAAATGGACTATTTTCACAAAGACTACGGGAAATGTTAGACAAATGTTGTGTTACGTAAGTAAATTTGCATATAAAAACATTATAAACAATAGACTTTCTGGTTAAATAAATAATATATCTAAAATAAACCAACAGTTTACTTAAAGTACATATTAGTACTGTATTTTGTCTTTGTACATAAACCATTTAAAATTTAACTACAGCCTTTGCAGCTAAACTTACAAATAACACATATATAGCTCTTCTAGAAATTAAAATAAACTGAGCTCATTTGGAGTAACCACCCTAATGGCTTTTGACATTAAACACTTCGTATATTATTTCGACTTTATGACTGTATCTGTATATGTGTTATGTGACTTGTAATGGTGTCTGGGGTGCTCTTTTTGTGTTCTTACTTTAAGAGCACTTTAATTAGGAGAAGTGAAAAGATGGGTCACGCATCACTTTATACTGCCACTAATGTTACTAACGTGTTAGCTGAAGACATTATCTGATTTTAAGAAATTAATTGTATATAAGTACAACACACCGTTTTTAGAAGTATACATTTCTCTCATTCTCTCTATGTCAGCTCTAATATATGAGGTATTATTATTATTATTATTACCTTATTTACCTTATATTACATTTGAACAATGGGTCAAAATTGAGACCTGCGTGCGTTCTTCTCTTTATCTAAGACATCCAATTTAGCTTTCTCCATATAATTTAATATTGTTTACAAAATAAATGGAAATCTATTACCAAAAAAAAATCAAGAGTGCGCTCAAATAAAATCGGTGCTTAAATTTTTCACTTTGCGCATATTTATAAAAAGAACAAAAGCTATTTTATTGGATTAGATTATACTTTATGGTTGGTCATTTATGTTTTGGAGCCTGTTTTTTCTCGGTGAATACTGCTACTTTAAGGTTCACATTATTTTATTTTAGATGCACATTCATTTCATTTTATGCCTACATTGTTTTTTTAGGAGCACATATTATTTTTTTGATAACGATTTATTTTATGCCTTCATCTAAGAGACGTATATTTCAACATCAATCTATATTACCTTACATAATTATACCCATTTTCAATTATTTCAGTAAGAAAAAAGCTCCCGAAAAGATTTCTGAATATGAGATTTGTTGTTTCCAGATGGACAAGCTCTGTGTAGGGATTCTTGCGAATTCTCGCTTAGAAACGCATAGAATTGTCGCTAGCTTTGCAAAATCACTTGCGGTAAAATATAAATAACCAATCAAATTATGCAGTTAGAACGAGATAGCACGCGAGCGCGCGTGCTTGACCAATTTTCTTGAATGTATTTTGAACCTTGAACATAATACACACCCATTTATACGCGCATATACATGCCTTGGCCTATGTGAAAAAATTAAATAATAAAACTAAATTAAAAAATATATACTATTTACATTTACGAACACGCACCACACAAAAAACAAAAACTAACGTTTTTTTTGCGAACTGTATTGAAAATTTCTATAATAATACTTTCACATAAAAGCATATTATCAAAACTTTCCACTCTAATTTGGGCCAAATTATCGAGAAAAATATATTTGTTTTGCACTTTTTGGTACCTATCTGCAATCAAAATATTAGAAATTATTAGCATTTAATTTGATTATTAAATTTACACAATTATTGAGATTGGATTTCATTTAATCTATAAGTTGCAATTTGATTTTTCTTCTCCTAATAATATTTATATTAACCAAATAAATTTTATCAATCAAAAATATTTACTAAAAATCTATATCAACTGCTTCATAGGTTGTGACTATTTATTCTAGCTATCTCTAACGCATCAACACGCAAGCTGCATTCGGAAACGCATTTTTTGGGTCCGTATAACAAGTGCGATAGCAAAAAGCGCGATTAGATTTTGTGCGAAATAAAAATGCATGGTTTTTTAAAAGTTTTTTGAATAATTTTGTTATCCAAAATATCTGATGGCATCCGCAAACGCGTACATAACATTTGAGCTTCGCGTGTTTTATCAAAACAGCATATTTGAGCTATTTCGCAGTAATTTGTTTCGTGCTAACTACTATGTAAGAATCCCTACGTAAAGGTCGTCGACTATACTGTGCGGTTGAGTAAAGTGGATGCCTACCATGTTCCAATTGAAGTAAAATTTGATTTGAATATGGAAACCGTCGCAAGACCCAGTCCACCTGCAAAGGTGTTTGACTTAAAGCGGGCAAATTTTGATTCGTTGAATAGTCACATTCTATCCGCCGATTGGGGCAGTTTTTTAATTTTTGCAGCGGAGTTGGAGAAGAGGTTGAGAGATTTTATAGTATAATTCTAGGGGCGTTGATCTGTTTATCCCATTGAAGACAGTGCGACACACTAAGCGT
>JAAAKO020020172.1:0-15230 GCA_010015015.2 Bolitophila cinerea | reverse complement strand
AGATCTCGCATCTCTTTGATGAAGCTACCATAGTAGTATGGTAGTAAATGATCGAAGTGTTGAAACGTCTGATGGCTCTGGCATGATGCTTATTGCTTCAATCTTGTCTGCGTCTGGTCATCGGCCGGTTGAATCCACAAAGAAATCCAAGATTTTTAATAGATGGCATGAAACATGAGCATTTTACTTGTCTAACACGGAAACCAAACTGTTCGATCCTTTGAAAAACGGAAAAAAGATTATCAGGATGCTCTGCGATACTTTTGCCAACAATGACAATGTCATCCATGTATGCAACTGTGCCTTGAAGACCCGCAAGCACGGTATTCATTATTTGTTGAAAAATCGCCGGCGCAGATTTTACTTCAAATACTAAACGGTTATAAGTGCATAATCCTTTATGTGTATTTATAGCCAGGTGTGTCTTTGTCTCTGGATCAACTTCGACTTGCAAATAAGCATCTGCATAATCTATCTTTGAAAATAATACTCCTCCATTCAACTTTAAAAAAATATCTTCAGGAAGAGGTATCGGATAATTGTGCAATTAAAGAGAATCATTTTAGTCAACGCAAATGCGTATTGTGTTGTTTGATTTTTTACTACGACTATTGGTGCTGCCCAAGCTGAATAATTTACTGAACTAATTATCCCACTCTGTTCCAGTCTTTCAAGTTATGTATTGACTAATATTGCTGCTGTCTTTTCGGGCGAAAAACGGGAACTGCTCCACTTTGTAATCGAAGTACAACTTTAGATTGAGTACAAAGTCCTAAACCTTCTTCTAATTTTATTGAGAATTTCTGCTGAATTAAAGATTCAGAATGGATATTTTTTGTAGTGATTACCTGGTTACACACTGCATTGAATCCAATCAACTCCAAGTAAATTTAGTCCTTTCACGTTAGAGATGTAGCATGCTGTTCGAGCTTTGACATTATTCAGTTCAACATCACATTGAACTTTTGACAAAAGCTCTAATTTGTCTCCTGATGCATTGCGAGCGTCATGCAAAGGCTGCTCAGTTTCAGGTGCACCGATGTTTTTTCCATGTTTCTTGCGATATAATGGTTACATCAGAGGCTGTATCCAACTGTAGACATGCTATCACACATATTTTCTATTAGAAGCATTGTCAATTTTAGAAACGATGAGTACACTTTTTGTGTTAGGTGTTTTCGAAATGGATTTCCTGATGGTTTGGCCATTGGTTTTGTTGTGCCTAGCGATGGACAATAGCCTTCCTTATGACCAACTTCACAGAAATATTTGCATTTTTTTTAAGTAAGGGCACTTATTTGAAAAATGAATTCCACCACATTTCCTCAAGGTCTTGTTGCATAAGTGTTGGGTTGCAGAGGTGGGATATCAATCCCGATGCTTCGATCGTCGCGCACAACGTATGGACGGACAACTTTTGGTGCAGCCTCGCTGTTAACCTTCAGCAGCAGAGAATGAATGATAATGTCTGGTCGGCCGCACATCATACGCAGGGTCTCCAATACATCTGCAACGGAAGAGAGAAGAAGGAGCAGGCTGCTGAGTGCTTCCAATGCTTTGAGTTTAAGGCATCGCTGCAGGCGTATCAGATTCTCGTCGTTTGTCAGACCACACTGTCTGGTGGTGTTCTCATAGCAGCTAATAAATATGGGCCACTATGCTGGACTACCCGTAAACGTCGGCAGCTCCTTTGATAGGACTTGTCTTGCAGCAAGGTTATCCGTCGATAACTTAGAGTCCTAGAACCTCGTTGCGGCTCGTTCGACTGGCTCTCTAGACTGTAAGGAAGGGGGGGGGGCTGGAGTTGCGGACGATGCGCTTTTTCACTGCTACCTCCTTTTTCAGGCGCTGCAGTTAAAAAGCAATCTACGCTTCGACGAGGAGGTGCTAGCCTTTTTTGACTTGGCCTTTGGCGGAGCTGGTTCTGCCGGACAGCTGTATAATATAATAATTAAAATAATATAATACACACTGATTTCAAGTGAAGCTCAAAATCTAAGCAACTTTAATTTCTTGGACAACCCTTACCCATACATAGGGCTACATAGAAAATTGTATATGCCAGAAGCGTACGGACTCTTACGTGCACGCACAATCGCGCGAATTGAGCCTTCATCACAAATAAAATACTTAAGTAAAATATATATAAAGCTCATATAGGAACAGAATAAAAACATTGCATGCGTGCGTGTGTGAGTTTTCTTATATGTATATGTGTATATGCGTTGCACATCGAAAGGAGCAGCAACGTAACGACAACAAGACGGGGCCGCAACGCAGCCGAGCGCGGGTCACTGACCTACGCAATTCAAAACACAATGATCAGGCAAAGAGTTTGTTGTTGTCGACGCAATCGTCGTTGACGTCGTTCTTGTTGTTGTTGTTGTTGTTGTTGTTGTTGTCGTCGACGTTTTCATTGCGTTTTTTTTTTATTATTTATTTATTTACTGGTATTGAATAATTGCAGAGTGGCACAGTTCTACGCATACGAATAGAGTATAGTATATATAGTAATATAATATAAATGCGCATATTACGCGGGTACACACACACACACACACACACACACACACGCATCAATGTGCTTATATAATATGCAAATTTACGAGCGTTTATTGCATGTGTACTTGCAGATCAGAGAAGTGAGGGCAGGGCAAAAGGGGCGCAGCTCGTGCAGAAGAGGTTTAAGTGGTTTTAATTATTATCAACTTTATATATGTCATATAAGAGCATTTTTATATGTATATGCGTTGCGCATTGCGCTAATGCCCTTTTAAATGCGAGCTCAGTAACAGGCAATGCGGTTGATAAAATACATTTTATATATGTGGAATATAGAGTTTGATAAGTACAAGCCTTTTTATTTTCTATGCGCACAAAATGTACATTGAAAAATTGTGTACGTGTAAATTGGAGACAGCGGTTGCGCTATTTATGGTTGAAACCTATAAATTCAGTCAGGTTGGAAAATATCGAATGTTGGATGATGAATCAGAACCCGGATTCATCATCCAACATTCGATATTTTCCACCCTGACTGAATTGAAAGTGAATATTACAAACGATGTCTTGTTAAAAGGCATGATGTGGTGATCTACCGCTGCATTCTACAAATCTTAAAACTCAGTGAGTGATTTTTTATGCGTTTAACATACGTGACGTCATGTAACGTCACATATGCGTAATGCTTATACGGACTCACTAAGCCTTTGGCTATCGAATTCGATCGCTTTTTAAAGTTCAACACTCACAAAACGCCAGCTTATTATCCGCATTTTGCAGGTTTATGACCCCACACTGGCCTCTTCGTTCCGATACTCGTTATAGGAAAGGTAATTATCCAATATGTCCAGTGGCTCAAAATAGAGTAAGTTGCACAGGTTCCAAAAGACATTAATCAAAGCAACGTTTTGGATCGAGTCAATGATCGTGATGATCTGCTATGTTTAAGATGAGATCTTGGGTCTCTAAAACCATTTGTTGCTAACAGAGTAGCCTCTATTCTAAGACTTTTATCGGTTTAGCAATGGTGCCACGTTCCTGGCATATCAAATCCAGCAAATCTTATATCTCGAGGTCCTACGATTGCGCGCATTTAAAAAGTAGTGATCTTTGGTGCAACGGAGCACCATGGATTCTTTTGAACAGCACTGGCCAATAGAAACCGATAGGTACCTCTTCCAGAGGGCAACAGAGTTTGAGGCCATTGAAGACAAGGCCAACTTCGTTAGTCTTATCCAAAATCCATGTGTTACAGCCATAGCCATCGAATCATTGTTGCAACGTTCCTCGAAGTTTGTAACTAATTGAACGTGAAGCTGCTATGGTCTATTGGATTCAGGAAGAGCAGCAACGATTTTATCATGCAGAGATCCAGGCTCTTCAATTAAAGAAATAGATACCATCCAACTAAGGCTCTTTGTCCATGCAATGGACCAAATAAAATCATGAGAGTTGGAGGCAGACTCTAAAACGCCAAAATTGCTGATAACACCAAGCATCCAGTTTTTTTTGTTGGATTTATGTTCACGGCTTGCTCTGATGATGGTAAGAGACGCATAGCATCAAGCGTTTCACGCCGGTTGCCAACTGAAATTGGCAATGGTTCGAAGCGAGTATTGGATGTTTTACATTCGATTCAAAAAAGATACGGCAACTTGGCTGCTGTAAGAGTTTTTCGGTCACAGGAGTCGACTTTGAAGGTTCGTTCACATTGATCAGGGAAAGAGGCCGACCAACTCTTCGAGGATCTCTACAGGTCACTGATAACTCATAGATGGCCATATTCGCATGTCTCGCTACTCGAGCTATTCACTTGGAGAGAGATGAATGGGTAATTGTGGTACTTCTTGGAAGTATATCACGCCAGGTGCCCTGCATCAAAGTGGCATGTGGGAAGCTGGGTCAAAGCTTTCAAGCAACATCTAAGAGTTACCATCGGAGCTCGTCACTTAGCCCCCTTTTAGTTTTTCACCGTGCTCACACAAATCGAAGCCTGTCTGAACTCTCGCCCGATTGCGGCCATCAGTAGTGAGCATTCGTATCTATCACCACTCACTTCAGGACATTTCTTAAAACAATAATGATATTCTTGATAGTATCAAAATAGATTGTTTGGGAAGGTGTACAAACTACTTGTTCCACTTGTTCCAAAACATCATGACTTAAATACGATAGTTGGGATACCATTTTTAACACAGAAAGCACAGGATTACGACATTATTATATAGTTTCGCCTTATTTGAATCGAACGGGCAATATCTTCAAAGCGAGATTCAAGCGATAAAATATAAATTAGAGCATACTGACGAATCATTGGATTTTTTCAAAGGGAATGACGCTAAAGTATGTTATTTTAGTGGACTATCCACCTATGATCACCTAGAAGGTGTGTACAGTCTGCTAAGTGAGGATTTAATTTAAGTTCCGAAGCTGCTATCTAAATTCCAAGTTATGTATATTGTGTTATGTAGGATGCGTCTAAATCTGCCTTTCCAAGAAGAATTTGGAAGAATTTTGGAAGACAACATAAAAAAGAGTACTCAAAACTCTCGGTAAAAGGTTCACGAATCGTCATAAAAGCCACACATCGACCACTTTGCTTCAGCTTATGTATAAAAAGCTATTCATTTTGCTGTCGGAAATTGTGCAATTTGAGTGATGTATTTTTTCAACACTTTTATCCAAGACGAAAGCAATGGTTTATTGGAGCTCTGCAAGTGTTTAACCTATTACTAAAAGAACCATAAACATTTTTTTGTATAAGCAAGAACTATTTCTTACCTTAGCAAGTACAACCGTCTGAATTACGTTTTCACATTACGTCCTGGATCCAGACACTCTGATAAAATGTATAGCCAACTAGGGACTTATAAGCTTTGAAAGATTGATAAGTTTAAGTACTGCATTGGCAAATGCAGTAGTTTCTTATGTAGTATATTTTGTAGTATATTTTGTGGTAATTGATCCTCTCCATCCTTTATTAATTAAGGGTCAATTCATCCAGAATTTATAATTATCTTTTTGAAGTACCGCCATCCATCTGCGCTTGGACATTTCGTATAAAGTATGTTTATATATTTAGTTTCTTTAAACATAAGTAGAAACTTACACTATGTTAATAATAAAAAACGTTTTACCAGCAAAACATGATTTCCCAATTGATTAATACATAAGAACATTATTTGTATTCAGACCCAATTAATTCATAGCACTCGTGAAGTTAGCGTTAATTGGGTCGTGCGTATTTTGGCGCATCAACCTAAAACGAAGTGTCGACTGCCTAAAAAAAACACGTCCACTAAATCACAAATCGGCAAACTTTCGAAAGCATCTAAAAAGGAAATCAACACTACGCTCCTTGTCTGACACATCCGCCTCTCGGGGACTTGAAGCTGCGTGCGGCCGGCGTCCATCAGCGGAAGCACCAGTTATATAACTTAGATTTATTTTTATACATTCTCCCCCCTTCTCCCAAAATGTCCGCATGTGTTTGCGTATACGTGATGGCACCAGCAGCCACTTTTCTAGACTTCCGCTCTGGCCTGCTTATGGCCGATGCGTTTTTGTTCCTGGGTTCACTTCATTTCGTCGCACACACAAGAAAAATTCGATTATCTGTCCTGGGAAGTCGTCTGATGGCGAGCTTGTAACCGGATGTGCGTAATCGTGTGTGTCAAGGGACGCTGCGCGGCGTCGGCCGCGTCAGAGCGTTTACTATAGGGTGGAAATAAGCCCAAGCGAGTAATTTGTTTTCTTTCCGTATTTCTGGCGTTCCAGAAGTTCCTTTTTTTGCTTTTAATTATTCTCAGAATTAAATTTGTTTCGCAACTACTGCGTCGAATTTCGTGTGGAAGCCGCATCGCGTGGAAGCCATCGACTGGGCGCCATTGAGTGGGCGCCAGCACTACTGAAGATAATATTTCGAAATTAATTTATGCAAATGCATGGGGGCTGGCTCCTCCATTCAAAACAGTTACGCTGCGGCAAAGGATTTGTGAATGCATATTCTCATCTAGATGTGTAGAGTGAGAAGAGACACTCGAAACAGGACACTTGTAATTTAATTCGAATGCTATACGCACAGTTCTAGCTAGAGCTAGCAACCCCTTTGGCCACTTTCGTACATATAGAGGATATTCCTCTACCTCTACATAGGCAAGTAGATTTGCAATTGCAGACACAGACACACATGCAAAATAATTGCGAGTGTTGAAAATGGTTACCATCATTAATTGTGTACATGTTATCTAAAGTAACATCGGAGCATTTCAAATTATCGTTCTCTGCATCTAATTTCAGCTATCAAAGTCGCTGCAAATTGCGTTCGAAACCAATTTATACCACACACACACACACACACACACGTATACTGGGGATGATGTTCTGTCAGTGTTTTCATTGCACAAGGGGTGGAGAGTCGGGGGGTGGGGGACTCCACATTGCATACAATATATACATAATTATATTCTGTGTTTACCCTTCAAATGCAATTCATGTGGTAATTGAAAATAATATTTTGCACAGTATATAATATTAAAGATGCCATTATATATACAATCCGAGCTTGCCACACTCACTCATCCGTGCTTCCGGTTATTTCAGCTTCGATTTCCTGATTCAGAAGACGCCGGTACTGTAGAATAGACGTTCTGTGTTTATGTATATCTTAACATATACTTAATATTGCACAATAAATAGATGGCCAAGTCGAATGCCAGAGCGAATATCCTGGCAGCTCGCGAAGGAACGTCTTTACGTATGCTCGTGAAGCGTTGGCGTCGTCGTCGACGTCCTCGCACAATATTAAATGCGATGGCAACCGGAAGTACACAGTGTCACGTATACACACATATACATTTACATGTACACACACATATAGAAAAGCATTCGTTCCATTGCACGAGAACAGGAAATTCCTTGTGCGACACGACAACGACGACGACGACGCTGCGACAACAAGAAAAGTTGGTCCTGCGTAAGTTAGGAATCAGATTATATAGACGTGTCAGCCGTCAAAAAACCTCATATTTGGTCGACTTTCACCGGTTGCTGTGCCATCAGCAGACAAGACTCATGAGTAAAATGGTGGATCCAGGTTTCATCCATTGTCACATAATGACGTAGAAATTCTATAACTTAAGCACATGTGTTGTCAGATACCATTTTGACACATATCGTTTGAAGGATGGAACTTTCGGAAAATGAAATGGTTTCAGCGCCATCTATGTGTCAGATCGGGGACTTATTGACAGATGTAGTATATTTTAATGTTAATCGTGAATCGGCTAATCGTATCATTCAGCCAATTATATCATTCGGCCAATCGTATCATTTGGCCAATCGTGATTCGGCCAATTTTGATTCGGCCAATCGTGATTCGGCCAATTGTGATTCGGCCAATCGTGTTTCGGACAATCGTATCATTCGGTACATCGCTGTTCTCTCAGCTGCGATCAGATACCATGGAGGACAATCCTGTAGGACCTGTTTCGTCTCGGTGGAGACCGTCCTGCAGACATTTGCGCATGGCAGCATGGTTGCTCGCTGACATGTCAGCAGTTTCTGATGGCCTCTTACCGTGACGACCATGTACTCGCTCCGTACATACCAATAGCCACCAGGAGCCCATCCTAGATGGTCTGGGTAGTCTTTTTGCAAATACCCCACTCCTTTCTCAACACCCTCCTCAGCTTCCCCGCGACTGCTCCGATCTTCACCTGAATACCGGAGAAGTGCTTCGTAAAGCTCATTTGTTCTCCAAGCATTACACCTTAGTAACGAACGTTACGTAGGCGATACTCCTCAGCAGCATCGACACCGTCTTCTTGATGTTCAATCCGTGAACATAGACAGTCAACTTGTCACCTTCTGCTCTAATTCCAGCCTAGCGTTGGCTTTGACGAGCAGCAGCAAGTCGTCTGCGTATTCCACCACCTTGCAGGCAGCCGTTTCGCCATGGTGCAACAAATCGTCGAGCATCAGGTTCCAGATGAAGAGGCCACATATAGTGCCCTGTGGGCACCCTCTCTCGACGTCTGTCCACCTCGTCTCGGCTTCTCCTGGCAACAAACGCTCTCCTGCCACTGAAGTAGCTCTTCCTGAGCGGTACTTCGGCAAATCGAACTCGGATGAGTTTCGCCAGGATGTGGTACCACCCAAGATTGCCGAACGCTCCTCGAAAGTCTATGAAGACTAGAGTCTTAGGATCAGTAAAAAAACTGGATGGTTTCCAGCGATATCACGTACTATGATCACAGAAGCATCTACTTTGAGCTCTTTGGTCAAGTTTACTAATCTGGCTAAAGGAAGTAGAGTGGAACTTTAGCTCGGATGTTTTTTAATAATGCTTGGAAAACTGGCCTGTGGGGAGATATGAATCTATTCTTATTAGCCCGGAGCACATAAAAGTAAGCTTTAAGGACGGCTAATTGAAACTCATGGGTTCACGATACTCTCAAATGATGCAACCGTATTAAATGTATTATTGACGCTATCAGATGGCTCTTTTACCACCATCTAAAAAATCGAGGCTGCCCAATGCTTATTGGACGCACACTTCCGGAATTGCAAGGCTATTGAGGACTGCTCTCAGGCTTCGATCGATTTCGGTGGCTCTGTTGTAGACTGGCAAGATCAAGAAATCATGATGATCGATTACAGGCTGCCTGAATAATGGTAAATCATTCTTATTATAAGTTCATAAGAAACAACACCGGTAAGCCATTAAATCCAACATAATTAAAAAAAACTAAATGGAAAATCTACGAAAGCCTTGACCCGGTTTTCCTGAGTCGCCGAGCTAAAGGGAGACGAAGGAGCTGTACTCTAGAAGCGTGGTTAAGGTCATCCGAGACTGTTGATCTCACCACGCCGAGATACGGTAAGCCCCGAGAATTAAAGCCGCCCTCAGCAGCCGCAGACTCCAGCGAGGTCACTTCTACGTGCCGTCAGCAGCTGAGATCACCACCAGAAGCAGCACCGTAACCAACAAACTAAAGCTGTGCATAGGCACCCAGGGTAGTACTATTCAAGCGTCGCTTTCATTTCAAAACCAAGGCAGACGTCTTATGTATTTAATCAAAGTCATTTAGACCTATCAGCATGATCTCGTTTTTATTAGAGACGAGGTCTTAACTGAATTCGAACCATTAATCTGGGATCAAACCCCTTTCATAACGTGGTCCAATTGTTCTACGTGGCTACCTATGCCTCCATAGTATGGTGGCGAAGAGGTCGTTAGACAACTCGAAAAATTTCAATGGCTTGTTTGTCATCTCAAGTGCCAGGTATTCTCATAGAGGATTAGTAAGACGGTAATCAAATCGGTGCTACATTTTAAACGCCTTGACCTCGACTTAGTTTGCGAAATCTTAATAGGACACTGTAAACTAAATAAGCACAAGCATAGGTAGGGATTTTCCGAAAGCCCTGGTGCGGATAAATCGAATCTTCCCCTTGAATCACCTCTCTCCCATCTAAGATGGACGGTGTATCACTTACAGCAGTATTTCCGTGTGGAACTTCAACGCCTCCCTCTTAAAGTTCACTAAGATATATTGTAGATTCCGGGATTGTCGTCTCTAAGAAACGTGTTATAGTACAATGGGCCCACCTGGTAGCACTCGCTCTGGACTAGTCTCTGACCTCTACCCTTAATACTTTTTAAGTGGTAATAATCCATTATTAAAAAGTTTAATTGGCGAAAGGGCTGAAATGTAAAATTTGAAGCGGTAACAATTAAAAAAATACGCAAAAATTAGCGATATTTTTTATGATGGTCAAAAACCAAAAAGGAGTGGTTTTTAGGGGTGTTTTTAATTTGTATGAAAAATTGAATATAACAAAAAAAAATAGGATCAAATAAATGTTCTTTTTTTAATTAGATTTTTATCACTAAAATTTTTTTTGGGGTAATAGTGGAAGCTAAACTGTTAAAAATAAATCGTAAACGGAAAAAAATCGTGGTAAAATCTAAAGATTATAGTGTGTCTAAATAGTGTCCAGCTAAGTGTGAATTCAGCTATTCATGAGTCGGCTTATTTTATTAAACGATGCGGTAACTCGATCATCGAAAAATAAGCCATTGGCAAATTGGAATTCGGCCAATTGTCCCTTGGCTAATTGTCTGACATGGATTTGGCAGCTATCTGCCGGCTAATAAAATCTAAAAAATCTAAATTTTAGAGTCCGGCTATTTTGACACGTCTGGGGTGCGGCAAAACAGTTGTGCCAGTAAACAATGTTATGTATGCTTGAGTTTGTTTGTAATTCAGCTAATAATGAGTCGGCTAATTGTTAAAATAGGCTAATCGTATGATGCGTCAACGTGGTCATTAAAAAATAGCCTCTTCCCTCGGCTAATTGTCTGACACCTGTTTGGCCGCAAAACCGCTGGCTATTAAAATCTAAAAAACAAAATTTGCGCGGCCGGCTGTCTGACACGTCTGATGTACAACCAACCGATATGCCAGCACAAGTTCTTATACATGCTTCAGTGCCTAATTTATTTTGTTGTGCTTGTGCAATTTGTTTATTATTTGCGTGCTGCGCACGGTTAAAATATGTTGGCGAGGATTTGTCTTGAAGATTCAGTGGAGCGCTAATTTGTCTTTAATTACGCCATGGAGACGGCGGTATAATTTTGTATTTATTAACCATAACTATTCTTGTTTTTGGAATAAAAAAAAACGTTTACCTACAATAAAATAAATGCCTTTATAAATAAACAATTTTATGAACATACTTACGTTTTTTTGTAATATATAAAAATTACCAACAATAAAAACCGGCGGTTTAGGGTGATAAAAATCTCAGTGAATTTTATTTTCGCTTTTTAGAATTTTATATTTAGGATTTCGGAGGTTTTGGGATTTGGAATTTCATGGCAGAGACATAAATCAGAGAAAATAATTAAATCTAGGGCGTTTCTACAAAAAAAGTGCATTTTTATAATAATAATATTTAAAATAATCTTTTGAACTATTGTATTTATTTTTGACCATATAGACGGCGCTGTGGTCAAATAATTAACAAAATTCTTATTGTAAGTGCTATTTGTCTACAATTCAGAATTTATTTCGTCATATGAAAATTTT
Source organism: Bolitophila cinerea (assembly GCA_010015015.2). Classification (NCBI taxonomy): domain Eukaryota; kingdom Metazoa; phylum Arthropoda; class Insecta; order Diptera; family Mycetophilidae; genus Bolitophila; species Bolitophila cinerea. The sequence continues at coordinate 3,633 of JAAAKO020020172.1, read as the reverse complement.
GTGCGTATGAATTGACCCGATAGGTGAGGGGATTGGATGTTTTGGTCACTTTCCAATATCATTCCCTAATGTGCTTAAGTTGTGATCCACAAAAAAAATACTAGTAGTTTGTTTTTTTTCAAAAGCTTTAACTATGATATAAAAAATATATTTATTTTACATCAAAAACGAAAATAGAACTAGCAAATGTAAAAAAAAAACTATATATGAAATATTCTGTGTCCCTAAAGGCCCCTTAGTAAAGACATTTGATCAGAAGTAATTTGACTTTGAGAAATTTGACCTTCCGGAATTAAATCTGGCGAAATTAGAGCTTGCGAAATTTTATTCGAGGAAATATTATATCTTTATAAACATAAACTATTGTAAAATTGTGCTTATATAGTGCTTGAAAAGTCATATGCGTTAATAAAAATGTTAATAAAAATAGATTGGAAAAACACCTTTTATCAAGGTTCGTCCTTAAAAAAATAAGTAGCCATTTGTTAGTTATTTCTTCAATTCAGAAATACTCTTAGTGACTAATGTTAAATACCAAAATACCGATGTTAAAAAATAGGTTCCTAATTCCATAATTTAAACGAATTTACGCGATTGTATTGTCTTCAAAATATTAAAATACGAGTTATTAAAATATCTCAAAACTGATTTAATAAAAGTCAAAGTTGACTGCCTATTTTCAATAAGATGTTCATAAGAAAAACATTACCTAACATCTTCTCTAGAGTATTATTGCTCTTAGGTAAATACGGGTCCGAATACCGCGAGCCATGTGCCATTGCGCGAAGTAAAAAAAAAATTTAAATACTTTATAGAATAAATATGTTATTCAGAAAATCCGCAATTGCATTTGCATCAAAAGCCCAAAAATACATACGTATAAAAAAATGATTTTTATGTCCATTTTATCCTTAAATTGCAAATTAATTAAAGTCCGTTTACGCACACCCTGTGTTCACGCATTGAAATCAGTGCTTCGCGTAGATAATCTCGTTTGGTCCCCTCTTTTTATTTAAACTGCGCGCATCACTACATACGTATATCACGTCTGATGGAGCCTGCCTGTAAATACGTTATGTCCCCTGGGAGCACCTACAGCGAAAATGTCGTCAGAGCAGCTCTTCTCTAATATTAGTATTATACATGTATTATATACGTTCGGCCGATATATTGAAATATATACATTATACATATCGCTGTTTTGAAGTGCATAACATTAATCTGCATGTGCATTGCACCCGTGCATCACAAGGGTTGCAATATGCGTTGGAGTATGCGTTATGTATGAGTGTATGTGTAGATATGCTCGATAATGCCTGCGGAGACGACCGACGACGACGCAATGAGAGCGAGCTTGTATTTTAATTAAGAGTGCATATTTGCATAAAATGCATTTTATATTTAATCAGTTTGAGTGTATGCTTGGTTTGTCGTCTCTGGCATGTGTACGTACCAACACACACACATACACAAACTCTCAAACTCTCCTATTAAAGGAAAATTTATAAACGAGCGCACGAATATCGGGTATTTCGTATTTCCTATACTAAATACGGTAGTATATAGCGTTCCATGTAGCCGGCGGGCCTGCAGCTCCGCCCGGAGCCAGTACAGAGAGGTAATTAGGCATGCAGTTTGGTTGATACTTTCGAGACGATTTCTTCCGTTTAGTTACATCCAATGTTTGTGTGCAATGTACCGTACGGAATGCGCTCACAATTGGCGAAAATGCAAATGTAGAGATAAATTCTGTTGATATATTTATGTTGGGTGGTATAGGGTGACAAACAGTAACGATGCTGCTGATCAACGCTGAGCGCAGGGTGCCCAAGAAACAGGTATGTAACATAGGAGCAGATGCAGATGCAAGTCGGCTGTATATGGGTGAAGTGAAATTATCTCAAGAGACTTAATCTCACGGCGATTGTGCATTATTGTCACCGTGCATTTTGTTGTTGATTTTATTTTGTTTTTTTTTTTAATATTGAGACTTAACGCCGGGAATTTGAGAATAAAGCACAGGCCTACTGTCACTTATGCTCAAGAGACTTAACGCCAGAAAAAAATCGTAAGAGTAATGCACAGCCTGACTGTGACTTATTGTCAGTCAGCCTGTGTCGTTAAATCACTTGAGAATTGGACATAAGCCAGTTGTGACTTTTCGTCACGTTTTTCGTGACGTTAAGTCTCTTGAGCATATGCGCAGCAAACCTACAGCTACAAGGGTTACCCAGAACCCACCACGTGGAGGTGGCTGCACTCTGGATTCCTCCCAAGCCCAACTCAACCATCCAACCATGTGTGAGTCAATAGAACTAGATAAAAAGTATTCGTTTTTTGCAAATTTAGGTATCTCTTTCCTAGATTTGAGGGTAGACCAGATAAACACATCCGGTGCCTCACTGCCACACACATATGAAGATGCAGTTGTCACCAACATGATTGTCCTTTTAACAGCTACGGTATGGCAGGGAAATATGGAAAAATCCCAATCCTTAACGGTAACGTTGGACAAAGAAGATATAAAGGTTTCGTTTGAGGTATGGCAAAGAACGAGCGGAATTGTGAAGGTAACTGTGCTCCAGTCAATCATGTCATAGTACTTTTTATCTTTGAAATTCACTTTCGACACCATATTGTGTTTAATTGTTTGTTTTATATGCTAGAAGACCACTGAGTTCCAATTTCCTGACTTCTGAACTTTTGTCGATCGATATTCTCTGGAAACGCTAAGTATGCGTTTCGTTGGATTGAAGCATCAACAACCTTGCGCGAACTCGCAGGTAAGTATCTTGACCTTTCAATTGCTTCATAAAGGCGTGTCTTGAGCTATCTTTGATTTTTGGAATCTAAGGTGGAACGGCATGAATGGGTGCACCCCACATCATCTGTTCTTGTCGACCTCGTGCACACTGTGACCCTCCTGTCATCCTCTGCGACCATTGCTGTAGCTGAATTTGCTGCGGCACCGGCGAGTCCTGCTGTGGTGATAGACACATTGCCTGCTCGCAGTGTGACCTTCGCTGAGACAGTTGTGGTATCCGTCGTGGTATCTGATGTTTTTGCTGGTTGTATGGTGCAGGTTGTGAGGGCTGCTGATGTGTGCTGTGGCGAGTACCGGTAGGCATGGAGTTTCGCATCCGTGCTAACTCTGCCTGTGCCTCGGCAAGCTGATACCGTAAAACATCAGCCTCGTTCTGCCGTGCATCCATTCTACCGACCGAAATGTTGCTACATGGTGTTGATGCCCGAACTGGAATCGGTTCTTCTTTTAACTACTTCCATATACTTTTTTACTCTAAACAATAATTATTTTAGCCAGTCGTCAAATGTGTTAAATAGTTTACGATTATTTCGCTTATAATATAAGTAAAATATCTATGACAATTCGGGTGTGTAACTTAGCATGGCAGCGGATGAAATTCTTGATGAGGTCAACGGTGGCATGCACAGTCCTGGTTAGTGGATTACCGAAACACAAGCTGACAGTATGTCTACGTGCACAAAGTAGGTTGGGCGTATGGTTAACCACCAACATCATAAAAAATCACAGGTCCTGAAACAAATAACAACGCCTCGGATCGGACAGGAAATACGGCAACGACCCAAGCTACGAAATAAGGACAACGATTT
>JAAAKO020020161.1:0-15232 GCA_010015015.2 Bolitophila cinerea | reverse complement strand
GAGCCCGTTTTTCGGGTCTAGGCCCGTTTTTCGGGTCAAATGTACAAACATTTCTTAAAACCGGGTGCCCGGGTACCCTGGTCTAATTGTACCCGGGATTTAAAAATGACGGGTATTGACAGCACTAGTGTATACATACAATGTCGCAACGAACACTTCAGTAGTTGCTGAGTGTATTTGAAGAACCTGAAAATTAGAGAGGCGAAAGTAAATTTTGGTTTCGCTTCTATTTAATATCTGTCAACATTATTCTACCTCGTTTTAGTTTTCGGATTCTGCGTGCATCATAATGTATACTAAGCTTAACTTGTGCATATAGCAGGAGTTATCAGTCGAAGTATAAATTTCAAATTATAATTTTTTGTTCCAAATCGCGAGGTTTAAAAGAAAATATTTATATTTTAAGTTTTTATCATTTTAGAGATTAGTACTGTGCATTATAAACTATTATCTTATTCATATCAATGGTCACACCAATGGAATAACAATGGCATCATGTGCCAATGATTTGTATTTTTAAATTATCTATATTAGTTTTGCGTGTCTGTGATCTTTCTTGCTTGCACGGATTTTATGCGGCCTAATTAACCAACTTCCTGTCATCCAATCGAGCTGAAACTTGGCCATGGACTTGTTGCCGATGACAATGCATTCTATTACATTTTCCCCTACCTCTTATTAGGGGATGACCAAATATGGTTAAAAACCTTAATTGGGCAAAATAGGAAAACATTTAAAAGGCACTAGATTAAGTATTTTTTTGTAAAAAATATCTGCTTTTTACATTTAACCCTTTCATGCCCAGAAAAAGTTAGGGGTGGTCAGAGTTAGTTACATATACCAAAAAAATAAGAGTGGAGAAATTATATGAAAAACAACCCTTAAAGTTCAATAATTTATTATTCTCTTTTTGTTGTTAACTCAGGTGATAAATTATTTTTTATGTATGTTCAAATAACATAATATAATAACATTTGAATTGCAATAACCGCCCCCCTCTCCCCGAAAATCTTTAAAAAGAGACGAATTTTAAATTAAGTACCCCCGGTTCTTGACCAATGCTCCTGTAGCTAACCAAAGAAGTTTTGGAAGTTTTTGTGTTGTAGAAATATTTTCAATTACTCCGATAAGCGATCGCATTGGTATCCTATAAATGCCTATATATTTTTCCTAATTTCCTCAAAAGATGCAACAGATCAACCCTACAGTCATATACTATATCCGGAAAACCGTAATTCAAAAGTCTCTGGAGACATGTATTTTGCTTAAATTTATTTAAACTTTCCGCAATGTCTGACTTAGCCAGCATATACTATACCATACCATGTATAGAGGTTGAGTACTGGTGCGGTGTCCACCGGAATGTTTGTGAATGTGTCCCGTACGCAGTAACACAACATTTTATCGAAGGGTACATCACCCAAAAAGCACCAGCGCACGTGCACACGCATACACACATACATTTGCCCGGTGCGGCGTTTTGCACGAACTACCCATAAAAGTGGAAAACAGAGAAAGGAAAAACAATTCATTAAACACACGCGTGGCCAGGCTCACACAAAAAAAAACTCGAGAACGGAATACGTGAATTTTAAAAATGTGACTTTATGGCAAATTGTAGGGTAAAATGTTTGTTGTCCCTGGCATGCAATTCCCGATCCGCGTCGAAAAAACAATTAAAAGGCCTAACCTTGGTGGAGTCTGTGGAGCGCAATTGCTCGTTTCCCGCATAGTACTTAATATGCGCCTGCGTCAACGATGCGACATGTGTCCATTCCATACATGTATATTTATGTATGTATATGTGTGTTGAGAATATGGCGGTTGGGGTTGGCCGGTAGTTTAAACCGTATCCCATTTCGATGGGGACACGATGCAAACGAGCAGACACATCAGCACATGCTGGACTCACACATACATACATACGAGTATATACGGATGCAGCGTGTGGTTTCGTGGAGCACTGTATTTGTAATATGTATAAGTATAGGGTATAGCTCGACACATCTCTAGCGTTGTGGCCATGCATACAGATGATGGCGTTGCAACTGCGCACGCGGATGTGGTCAAGTGTCGCATATGCGATGAAACATGCTTTGTAGATAGTTTAGACAATTTAAGGGCACGTACATCGTGCAGATGAGAAAACCGCATGCTATTTGTGGTCTGGCAAGCGCATAGGAAATTATGTGGTATATTACATCCAGTAGCCATATTTTTAGCACCTAATAAGCAACAATCACGATCCACACGAGCCACACATAAAAGCCAATGTCATCACAAAACGTGCCAGCCCTAAAATTCACGTGACGACTTTTTTTCTCTTTCGTATTAAACATATTATATACTCGTACTTATATAGTTATAATAAAATACACGTACATGCGTCATGTTAACACGCGCAGTGCCGTACAACACATTACGCGAAAACACTTTTGTCACCAAGATGGTTTTTGCGCTGCGAAACAAACACGCGTTGTTAAATCGCATATTACAATGTACTTTCTCAAAGTGCCATAAGACCGAATCCGAATGTACACAAACACATTACTTTAACGATTACACGAAACAAACAAAACAATAAAATTGTGGTGGCGCGACGACGACGAGGATGAAGGAGACGCGACGGACGGGCGTTTATATGGAGAGGAAAAAGGAAAAGTCGTCGCCAATGGCGAGAAAAATCGTTTGCGTTATTATAAAATGGGCGAAAGGCATTCGTAAAAATGATATTTGTCTCAAAGATTATTATTGGTTTAAGTTTATATGACCAAAACATAACATACGAAACTAAGGATTCCATTTTTTATTGTTTATGTTTACAATTTATTTCAAATGATATGCAATTTAGGTTTAGGATGATTTATGTAATATTTGTCCAACTCATTGAAACTATTATAATATTCTGCAAAACGTTGTTCAGGATGCCATGTAAAAAAGAAAACAAATTACGAAAAATAAAGTGTTTTTTCATCATCAGAATGCATAGCATGAGGAACTTGCAGTTTTTGGGTGCTTTACTTTACTTGGATACCAAATAACTAGAATTGTGCTAAGTCTGGAATGGTGCCAAATGCTAACATCGATGCTAAACGCGATTCCGAATAATGAATTTGTTCACTGTCTTCGAATTGGCTAGTGTTTGAATTGGCACGATAATATTGTATTTTTTATATAAAAACATTTATTATTTTTTACAACAAATTGCCATTGATTAAGCTGTCAGTTGTGTTTTGTGGTCGCGAAATTATTCAAATTTTTGGATGTTATTGAATTTGAACAACAAAATGGTTGGTAATAAGACATGGGAACGTGAGAATTTCTGAGGTATTGAATGCGGATTGCAAATTTAAAAAGAAATTATAAGAAGAAATTCCGACGGAGAAAAAACAGACGGAAAAGAGACGGAAAATCAGACAGTTTTTCCGTAATATTTTGATCATTCAAAAACCGAGAGGAACGTAGAATTCGTTAAATTTTTAATGGAGAAAATCTCAGTATTGGCAAAACGTCAATACAGACGGAGAACCGTTAAATGGGTTTTAAATTAGGCATTTCTTTTGTAAAATAAGTTTCTGACCAAACAAAATAAGGTGAGGTGGGTATTTCTAATTATTTATCAATGGACATTCAGATAAAAATTTGGAAGTCCTAAAAATCCAATTAAGAAAAGCTATGGAGCATACCTTAAGATAAAACCAGCGTGTAAAATAACCTTCTCATTATTCAAAAAAGTTTTATTTTATTTAGTAAATGATGCAGAGTTATTTTCTTCACTATCACAAGTTGGAGCTAACCGCCAGGTTAAAACCAACCACCGGTTGAGACAAACTTGCCAAGTTGAACAGCAAGTTGAAAATCGTTTTTCTTTATTAGAAATTGAGCACAACTATATATTTTCAACCTGCTGCTAGCTCTTAACTTGCTCTTTAAAATATCCTGGGAAATTGTTTTTTTTACTGCAATTCGACAGCAATGTTAACAGATTTCAACTTGCCGATAATGAACCACGACAATGAACCTGATAATGACTCTAATTTTGTAGCACCAGCGATACGAGTGGCTGCCATATCTCAGCGCATCCCATTTGTTTTAAAAGTGGCAACAGTACAGATAAATACAATAATAATTCACAAAAAAAACTAAAAATTTAATATAAAATGTATTTATTATAAAAAAAAATATATTATTTTATTTTAACCCAATGTTTTGTTTCCTTCAACCCATCGGGAATTATAATTTCTGCAGTCGTCCTTATTCACACCAAAAGCCACGTTGAGCTCGCTGACAGGCAATCAAACGCCAGGCGATCGACTGCTTTTTATGTTTTATGCCATACCGTATACGTTATCTATATGATAAACATGCATTTCTGGTTGCTTTCTCCCGGTTCCTTCTGCAGTCAGATCATGGGACAGAAACCACATTGTTTACATTATAGCAAAGAGTGAATAATCAAAAATTTGTCAAAACGCAAAGTTGAGAGCAAAAATCCACTTTAACTTGTGCATTTTCGGAAGTTGAGAAATCGAAATTCAGGAAGTTGAAAATAAAATCCTCATGTTGAAAGTCAACTTTGAGTGAAGAAATCGGACCTCAGTAAATGATTCAGTAAACAATAATTTAGAAAAATGCAAATACTGCATTGGTAGCATGACCAGTCGATATTTTTCTCTCCGTACGAAGTTTTTCCGTCACATTTGCCCGTCGGAAAATGTATTCACCTGAATTAAATAAAAAAAAACATCAATTCCATTATGAAACTACACTTACAGACTAAAATTACCATTAAATGGTATTTTCCACAAACCCTGCAAACATGATTAAGATAACAATCAATATGGTTAAGAAAGGATTTTTATTGTTAATCACCATTAGTAATTGTTTTCCTAAATAGTTTTGAAGGTTTGTTGAAAAACTACAATTTAAATCGACGATGTTTAAACGCCTACCCTCGGGGTTCCACGACATTGCACTGAAAACGACAATTCACCGAAAAACCAATTATCTGATGGGAATATTCAGGAAGGAAGTCATATATTTTTTGAAAGGTTTCGGCCTTAGGACCCCAGAAACGAAATTTTATTCAAACCCCACCAGCCATATGCCAAATAGCCTGATGGGATTATTCAGGGAGGAAGTCATATATTTTTACAATTTTGTTTATCCTTAATACCCTAAAACCCATTTTCCCAATCCCACCAGCCATATGTCAAAAAGATAGATGGGAATATTTATGAATTATGTCATGTAGTTTTTAGGAAGGGTTTCTCCTAAAGGCCCTTAAAATAGAAGTTTTATTCCAGTCCTACCAGCCATATTTCAAGAACCCTTATGTTAAAATTTAAAGAGGAAGTCATATTTTTAAAGAAATTTTCGTTTTCTGTGAATTGTATTTATTGGTGAACTGTCGTATTCGGTAAATTGTTTTTCGGTCAACTATCGTTTTCAATGAATTGTATTTTCGGTGAATTGTCGTGCTGCCTACCCGCGGGTATTTTTTTATCAGCCAACGTCATTTAATCAAACGAAAAATTATTGTAGTACACAAAATACATTAGGATTGATTTGTATATTACACTTACACAGCACACGAATAAATTTCGTATATTAATCGCACGCAATCGGCGTATTTTGTCAAGCAATAACATTGAACGTTGACGTTCAGTTCACTGTCCAATTCAGTTGATGTTTAATATTAAAGAAGAAGAGCCTTAAAAATGAGTGAACTAAAAAAAAAAATTAAAATTAGAAATTTTTTTTTTGTTTACAAAGATATAAATAATGTGGTTTATTGCATGATATTGCATTTATAAGCGAACATTTAACATAAAGAGGATCTTCATCACCCGACTTATTGGAATTTACGGAAGTTTTGATGCAGAACAAAAAAAGAAATGGCAAAACAATTAAAAACAATTGTTCAATGTTCAAGTGCTTTAGAATAGTTATGGAAGAAAACAACACAGCAAACTTTTTTCCATACGCAACTAAAATCAAGTTTTTGTAAGACGAATTTAAGTCTAGATTTCGGGATATTTCTAAAATTAGACAATTTGCAGCAGAATTTTTTGCGCCCCTTAATTGCGCAATTAAAAAAATACCACCCTAATTCCTTGAAGGCCAATGGAAATGATTGAAATACAATTCGATCTTTTTTGCTGTCAAAAATGCAGTAGGGTTCGAGTTTTGGAAACTGGTGTCAAAAGAAAAGTATCCATATATCAAGCAAAATAGATTTTGGAAGTACATGTCTTTGTGAAAGGACCTTTTCATAAATGAAAGCATTAAAAACGGACTATCGGCATCGATTGTCAGAAGATAATCTTAATGACTTTCTTAGAATTGCTTTCACACAATTTGAGATTGATTTCGATAACATAATTGGTGAGTAAAACAGGGTTTTTACTTCCTCCTAATCTTATACTTTTGTATATGTACCGTTCATTGCGGTGCAAATAAAAAAGCTTGATTACTATTTCGTGACTGTTAGTCCCAAGCCCAAATAAATGTGGATGGTTCGCACACACTTTTTAAACAATACATACATTATTATAGTCCGCTAAATTCTTTCCATTTTATTTAAAGCTAAAGGCTAAAATAGTAATTTGTTTACTTTAGTGTATAAAAACGTGCATGTGAGCGTATAATTCAAAATGCGCCATCTATGAATTTTGTTAGAATTTAAGACATATAAATTCAAACGTTATAATATTTATTTAATATTTGAATATATTTTAACAAAATAAGAGTATTCTAGAACAATATTATTCGATGGTTCTTCAAAGAGTAAAGTTTAATCACGTTCGTTTAAACATCGATGACTATAATTATTTTTAATGATTACTTTATTAAATGTTTTAACTACAAAACTATTTTTTAATAGGGTAAATCCTAACAATTTATAGTTTAAATTTGACTTCAACGTTTTCACTATATGTTTTTCTGTGTACTTCATTGAATAAAATATTTGTTATTTAATAATATAATTATTTAACAACACGCAACACCAAACACACAACAATAACACAAAACTTATGAAATTACACATTTTTTTCTCCAAATTAAATGGTCCTTCAAAGATTCATAGCTATAGCGCCACAGGTAATTTAAGTATATGGAGTTTTAACAACAAATAGTTAATTTAGTTTTTTTGCTTGTAACAACACGAAAAGGTTTTTAAATTCTATTTAAGATTTGACCAGGATCCTTTTGCTTTTTTCTATGAATACAGCTACTTTTTCTGTTTTGAGTACCAAAAAATACCGCTCAGACGAAATGAAATCAAGCTCTTTCTACAACCCCTTCCCGTCCATAATTGAATTTTATTTTAGCGTTCATCAAAAATCTTACAAATGCTCTTCTGAATAAATATTTTATGCTAAATATAGTTGTCTACTCGAAACAAAGGACAACGATCCCGAGACGCGTGTCCTTTTCGCTTTGCTTTCTTCCATTAATTCACGAGTGCCGCCCGCACGCGCGCACACTTTTCCCCCACCTGCCCGAATTTTGCATCATCTTGTCGCAAATTCTGAATATTTTGTATAGAACGGCGCCTGCACAGCACACCAACAAAAGTTTTCTTTTCACAGAAGAATTACACTGTCTAAGGAGGGCATTTCAAAAGCACGACTGAATGCACGCGCTCCCTTTCGCCGTGATAAATTTCCCGCCGTGCGTGCGCGCTTTTGCATGCGAAAGTTTTGTTCGACGGTGCAAGTTCTACCCTCCCCGCGAAAATTGTTACCCCGCACCCACGATTCAACGCTTTAAACGGTGTGACACACACACACACACGCTTGCGGGAGCTTATAGTCTTTTAAATAGAGTAGTTTTTCATTTTCTTAGTTGAAACCCTAAAATCACGTTATTTTGTGGTCTCCTGCCGGAATGTTAGTTTATGCGAGCTTGCGTCGACGTTAGGTATTTCCATTCTTTAGCTCATAAAATGAAATACGACTGTTTGCAGACTTTTGTGTTACTCACCACCGGCACCCCCTCCCCCAATCCCCACTCTCTGTTATATGTTCAAGTGCGCCCAGGAAACTTCAATGCATCCCGTGTGTTTTCCAAGTGTGCATAGGGGCTAAGTACACATAGCAATGTACACATATACATTAGGGTGGATTACTTTTGAAATAATAGAAATATCAAAAATGCTGTACAGTGGGATAAAAATGTATATGGAAATAAAATAATTAAAAAAATCTTTTAAATGTCTCACGGTCTCGCATTGAGATTAAAGTTCTGACAATTTTTTATGTTAATTTTTTGCTAATTTTTTTTTTATATTTTTTAATTAAAACACATATAACTTAAAAACGTATTGTATTAATTTAAAATAATGTTCTCTAAAAATATAAAGCAATTTATAAATAGTTGATAATGGTTGATAAAAATCATTATTATATTTTATTAAAAATAAATATTTTTATAAACTTCAATGTCATATTAAACATTCTGCAAAAAATTAAGAAAGTATTCTTCTTTTTTTGAAAGGCTGCAATATTTTTTTTATTTAAAAAATTAAAAAGTAATTTTAAATTAAAATATGCATTTTTTTAAATTACTTTTTAGTTTTTAACTGGCATTTAAAAATATATTTCATTTAAAACTATATTTTGTATTTTTTTAAGAAAGTTTATTTAATTTTCTATAAAATAGCAAAATAAAGAAAAACGTTTTGTTAGTTCCTTTAGTATAATTAAAAAAAGAAACGACACACGTCGTTTTGGCCGAAGTGTAGGACCCAATATCTTGAAAAATAAAAGATATAATAGTCATGAGTATTTTTTATTCATATAATATATTAAAATAACAAAAAAATAGAATGATATGCGATTTCACGTGAAATGCATCGTTTGTATTTGTTTAAAAGATCACAAGGTACCAAATGCTAAGCTGAAGTTATGTTTATCGGATCTATAAACTTGAAACTTGAATGAAGAAGCACAAAAGACGTACTAAATAAGTGTTAAACAGTTCGTAACGCAATATCCTAAGAATTCCCAATAAATCTTAAGAGAACAGCAGTAGATCGGAATAGAACCATGTAAAACGCACGATTAAATTTTTGTCACTAGTTGTCAAATACGCTCAGTTGTTAGTCTGCGTCTACGCAAATCGAGTTTATATTTAAATTAGAAAATATATTTTAAAAATGAAAATAATATAAAAAAATGTGAATTTTTTAAATTAAAAAAAATCGCTGTGTAGATTTTTAAATACTATTCTATAATAAATTAATAATCATTTTTTGATTTAAACAGAGGGTTACGTTATTTTTTATGAGTTTTTGAAAACACCATACACCCACAACCCACCCTAATATTCATACGTATACGAATATACAATACATACACATCACATACGCACGCACAGACCCCTGCGTGCCAGGGTAGAGTGAGGACGACTGCCGGGAATTTATTTGAGGAGAGCTTTTAATTAGAGCAGAGTATAGGCGGTTCAGTTACAACGGATTGCACATACAATGTGTGTGTGTGTGTGTGTGTACATTGTGTTTGCAAAACATCGAATTGATTTATACGGCCAATTATGTGTGTTGTTCAGGGCGTGCGGATGAGGAATGTGGTGAACGACGCCAACGTCGCCGATGGTGGTCTTACGTTTCTAGATACTGATGGATGCGGGGTGCACACACCGCCTGCGGCCACAACCGGAAGCTTTAATGATATATAGATTATTAAAGTTTGGGAAAAAATAAATATATTCTTGAGGATTTCTCATTAGAGGAGCGCAATCTCAACGAGCGCCCGCGTGCGCTTGTGTTTATTTATGACTTGCGCGTTTGTGCGCACGCATGCGTTGTTTATGAGTGTGTGTAATACTCGAATACGGATAATTCTTGGATATAGAAATAAGAGGGTGGTTAAATCACAATTTAATTTATTGCTTTTTCTAAGTACAATACTAAACGTTTTTATTTATTTTCTCTTTTCAGGTAAGTTTGGCACAACGATTACGAGGATTTAAGCGCGGCAGCTAGCATTTGCTTTATAATAACATTTTGTATATAAAAGGTATATATTTATAAATAATTACGTCTTCATATAACATGTGTATAGAGGGGTTCTTATTTATTTGGGTAATATCTTGTAAATTACCGTAATTTATCATGTTGGTATGCTCGATATATTTTTAAATGAACATTAACTATGCGTTTTAAATTCAATATTAGACTAATAAATATTTATTTTTTATTTTTTATTATACCATTAAGATTTGATTTTGAGCTTAAGCCTGAAACGTTGAATAATAAAAAAGTTATGATTATTTATGTACAAAACAGCGGTTCCTAACCTTTTTTCCACCACGGCTCAACTTGAAAAACACGTGGCAGTATTATACAAATCGCCAGTACCCCAAATTGACATTGAAAGGGGAAACAACTGTCTCGATCTGAAAATATATATTTTTTAAGAAAAGATGATAAAAATATTACAATAAATGAAATTATATAAAAATAAACAAAGCATATAATCTAAAAAGCACATTAAATCACGTTACCTAAAACGTTAAGCAGACAAAAATAAACTGATAAGCACTTAATCTAAAAACAAAAAAGTAAAATACTTTTCTTTAGTAAAACAACTTCTTTTTGGATTACAAGTTGTTTAGATTATGTGCTTTTAATATTTCGTGAATTTAGTTTTGTTTTTTTTTTTGGTTTACGTGTTTTTAGGTTACTTTTTTATGGTAATGGTTTTATGTTACATGCTGCACCCATAAATAATACAGTAATTAAAGTTAAAATGAAATTTATATCATTTTTGAAGGAATGGTTTTCCTAATCACGAAATGTTTTTGTGCTGGCGAAAGTGAATCTACCATGCTTGTGTTCTGTTTAGGTATATATATTTTATTTTATAGAAGAGATTATGTATACAAAAGAAACCCAAGAACAACAAGTTTTTATCTAAAAGGGCAAATCCTTCTCTAAAATAGATTGATATAGGAGAGTATCGTCCTTAAAATACGGAATTTGGTCCCAAATTGAGTTTGAATAATATTGATTTGTACAGCGGACTTTCCTGCGACGGAATTTTATGCCTTTTTATTAATGGCAACCACTGAAAAGAATAGTATATAAGAATATGTTTTTTAAAAAGCCTGCATGCGTGTAGAGCGTATCGTGCATTACAAAAATGTATGAAATTTCATTGTGCAAGAGTTCATTCTTCTGGTTCTTGTCTCCGATCTTTTTAGTGTCTTATTCAGTATTATACATATATCTTAATTGTGGTTGCTTCCACTTCTCGTACGACCGTATAATTTTCTGTTAGGCTACAAGGATTTTTGAAAGACGACCACATCCAATGTACGCACTACGCAGCTTTGGCTTGGTTTATCCTGTTTGCTTTGCAATGATCTAAGCTATAGTTCTTCCTTAAAAATCGTAAATCTTGAAAAAAGAAATTTGTCATTTTAGAAAAGACTTTAAAGGCATATAACTCATTCCCAGAGTTTTAAATTTTGTTAGTCAAAAACCAAAACGAAAAAAGAACGCAAGATAGATAAAGTAACTAACACCTTCTTTTTTTAAAGGTACCTTACATAGGGGAGGGGTTTTACGGAAAACTAAGTTCCAAAAAAACATATTTTTATTAAAAATAATTATAATTCAAATATTGATTCAAAATGTATTTCGGTTTGTAGTTTTGATTAAAACGGCGAGCATGGCCATCATAAAAAGCAAAAGAACAGCATTTTATTTAGCAGAGAATGTAAAAAAAGTGGATTGCTTAGTTTTAAATTCATTCGATTTGCTTTACAAAAAAAAAACAAGCAAATAAGTAGCAAAAGTATAATTTTTTTGGAGGGAATAGAAAGTGAAAGAAATACAGGAAATAGGAAATAGAATTAATAAAGAAAACTGAACTTTAAATATTTACACGTAAAGTAAATACTGCAGAAAAAAACAAAGTATTATCAAAACAAAAATATATTATTGTAATCATTTAGAAAACATTTTCTCGCCTTCGTTAGTTGTAAGACCAATTGAATCAAAACAATGTTTAATGGTCTCCAAAAATTTATAATTTATAATTTTATTATATATAATTTTATTTTGAAAGCACAAAATCAAAATATATATTTTTTTTTTTCAAAAATAAAAGAAACTTTGTGATAATGCGTTCAACAATTTAGGCTAAATTTTTGTTTATTTTTGTGGCAGATTTATATTTATCAATTTAATAAATGTTTCAGAGATATCCGGGTTATACGTATACGTATATACAACATTCATGATATAAAGCTTAGTTCATAGAAAACAATTTAGCAAATGATTATATTTTATCATTATTTAGAAAATAAATTATTTGTTGAAAATGACAAAATAGCAATACTATAATCAATTTAGCAATATTAGTTTGTGATTATTATATAGTAATTATAAAATAAATCTATAATAATCCTTTTTCGATATGCTATTTATTGATAATATTGTCATATTTGTGGCGATAAGAATTTTAAATTAAAATGTATGTATATATCAGTAAATTATCTAAATTAAGCGAGCTGAGTTTTGAGCCAAGACATCTCCGCTAAACGTATTATGTCATAAGCATAATGCATGGTCTACGTTGGGTTGAGTTTTAGTGCCAGTTTTAGTACGAGTTTCAAGAACTCGACCCGCGGTCTACGTTGTGTTTTAAAACTAAGCACAAAATAAGTAGTAGCAACTTCAATCTAAAGAAAATAAACAGTGTACATTATCAGTGACAATCTATATTCAAAAACATAAAATGCAACTTCATGACAAACATATTGTTGTTATTTTTGCTGTCCACCTTATAAAATATGGTGGACCATAGCTAAAAGGGAAATTATGCAGCAACAGATTTAGACGTGGTCCTTTCAAATTTAGTATCTCTCAAAGTCTGTCGAAGGACATACATATCAGCGACAAAAGTTTCAATACGAATTTGACGGCAAAAGTCTACTGTGTTTGCTTTAAAGTTTTATGTGATCCAATAGCCTTATTTCTGCTTGTTTTGCATTTTTGCTTATAATCCATTACAACAAGTATCCTTAAAATATATTTCTATCTAATTCTAAATAGAAAATACTCATTCACATTTTTCAACAAAAAGTTACACTGTTAACATTGCATTGCTGCCATTCGCAAGAGCTGAATTAACATTGAAGTTTGCAGCGTGTCGCGTGCTCAGTTTATGTACAAGAATTAAATATTTTAAATTATTAAAACTGACACTGAGCACAACGTAGACCACAACATGGAATTTCGTATACTTCAATTCTTAAAACTCGTTCTAAAACTTGTACTAATCATAACGTAGACCATGCATTAAGCTAATCGCAAACACCGTACTAGGCTTTAATCAGGCAATTAATAGGCGATTGTATTTCTTCACTTTATTTCTATTAAATTTAGAACTTAATTGTAATAATTATAAAATTTAAAAACAACTTCGCAATTGGGGCGGTATTTGGGAGGATTGGAGCGATGAAGATGATATCAAAGTTATACACTTGGTACGCGAACGTCGTCAATATAAAATGCGTGAACAAAAAAACATGGATAATTAGGATCAAGATTTTCAAAAAAAAAATGAATTTTGACATTAGGTTTTCGCGGTTGTTTGTACAAAACTCAAAACATGCAAACAAACACTGCGTTCACAGTACGACGGACTGGTCCAAGTCACATTGAAATGCAATCATTTGATTGGCTTATACAAATGTAGTCCACAAAATGTGACCGCGTTGTGTCCGTTACTTGTGTGTTCTAGTAAAAGTTCAAATTGTTGAAGTCACTTTTTCGGTCGTAACCACAGCAACCGTTCTTTGAACCTGTCCCACGAACTGTAAACGCAGTGAAATAAAACACAAAAGATTTTCCTTTGATGATTAGGTATAACGATGTAAAATCTGACATCTAGGACATATGTGAAATGTTTGGTAATTTTTTGAAAGTGTTTACATTTCAAATGAAGCAATGGTTCAGATGGACCGCTACTCAGATAAACCTTTTGGAGTTTATGAAAGCATTAATTTAGGTTACATGTCCTTTACACGCAGTAATGTTTTAAATTCGCTTTTGAGCAATAATGTGAATAATACTGAGTTTACACATGCGGCATATATCAAGTGCCACACTGCGGCAAAACATGCCGCAAGTTTTAAATCTTTGACACTGTGCACACTAGAAGAAATATGTGCCGCATATTTAGGTATTCGTCACAACAGAATCTATGCCATAATATTTCAAACAACATGTGGGTTGAGCGGCAAAGTTGATGGCAGATGTGGCAAATAAGCACATAAATACACATAAATACACTAGCGCGGCATGTATATGCCGAAGATGGCAGAAAATGTGGAATATATTTTTCATCATCCTGGCAAATAATATTTGTTATATGACTGTGGCAAAATTATATGACAAACCGCGGCATATTATATGCCGCAAATTATGTACCGCACTTTTTGTGTGTAGTGTGAACACAATATATGCCGTTTACCGCATTTTGTTTGCTATCATGCAGGTGTGAACTCAGCATTCTCTAAGCAATTGAATCTCTCAATACTGAAAATTTCAATAAATTTCTCGAAAAACTGATTCCGTGTTTAAAAGCGATTGAAAGTTTGACAAGCGATTCCGTAATGCATTTAAATTTCGCTTTCAATTGTCAAAGCGAAAGTTGTTTCAATCAGAAAATAGGAGGTAAAACATAAAATTGAAATGGTATATTATTATAATTCGTAAAGTTTGCGTAATTTTTTTAACGTATTAACAAACTCAGTTCGTGTTCGATTAGAATTAGCAAATAAAGAAATTTCGCTTCAATCGTGATACGGAATCGCTTAGTTTCAATAAATCCTGAACGATTGATACTTTTATGATTGAAATGCCTTTCAATATTGATAATTTCAATTGCTAAGGGAATTGCTAAGGAAATCTCGCTTAAACGACACTGTCTTTATTAAATTTGATTACGGTATAAATGGCATCTCCTTAGCAAAAGTGTCTGAAATTCGTGATTTAGGTGTTCTCTTTGATGAGAAGTTTTCGTTCAGAAAACACTATAACGTAACAAAATTTAAGACATATTCCATGCTCGGTGATGAAGAGGATCCGAATTCGTAGACCTAAAAGCACTATAACCTTGACCTTTTATCACATCGCATCGACGCACCAAATTTGGTGTCACTAGTTCAATTTAATGTACCTGCTCGAGTTTTG
>JAAAKO020020150.1:0-15235 GCA_010015015.2 Bolitophila cinerea | reverse complement strand
AAGTGTTTTTAAAAAAAACAAAACTATACACAAAAATAATCCAAAAAAAATGTATACCCAAAATAAGATATTATTTATTTTACCAAAAAACTTTTTTTGCCCAAGCAAATTTTTAAATAAATAAAAAAATATGACCAAATTAAATTAAAAATGTGCAATGTACAAATTTTATTTTTTTATGCTTATAGATTTATGGAAATAATTTATTCACGGAAACATGAAGTGTTGCTGTCCAGTAAACTAAATTCCCACATAAATTAATCTCGCTAAACATTTTTTGGTAAAATTATTGAATTACGAAAATCATTTTTTATTGAAAACTATTTTTGTCCTTATAAACAACATAGTTTTACATAGGTGTATTTTTTAATATTTGAAACACACATTTTTATAAGGCATAATTTATTATTATCCCAAAAAAATATAAAAAAAATCTTAGTTTTTTTTATTGTTAATACTAACATAAACTAAATATATTTATAGCTAAAATACCAAAAATTCTCAGATTCGTGTTCATTCCAAAAACTACAATTTCACAAGGTATTTTTTATGGAACACCCCTCCAGGCAGTATATAAATCACAAATATACACCGACATAAGGAACGTCGCGTCGCATCGACTTAAAAACAATAACCTTTTGCACTTAATGTAATTGCAGAATGTGGCGGCACATATATGTGTCTAATAAGATATGTATGTGTGTATACTGTGTGTATATAGGTGTAATATATACAATGTATTTATATGTGTATCTGTATATACAAATAAACATATATATCTGTATAGAAATAGTCTTGAAATAATATTCGGCAGGCAAATCATAAATAAGAAGGTGCAGTAGACACGAGTAGATTGTGAGTGTCGGAGCTTCTATTTTTAAATTGTACGTTGATTGTTGATTTTTTTGCTGCGCACAATGCATTTGTCCAGCAGGGCAGTGTTTGGTTTCCTTTTTACCGTTGGATTCCTTCTAATTGGGACTTACTCTCAAATCAATGTTTTCCAAGCGGACGAGGAGGTAAATACCATCTTATTTTAAATTTAAAACTGAAAAAATATATACAATCTCTCGCGCTCTTCTTTAGACCAGACCGATGCGAACGTTCCACGTGGACTACGATCGGGACCAGTTCATGATGGACGGCCAGCCGTTCCGCTTTATTGCCGGATCGTTTCACTACTTCCGAGCGTTGCCGCAGACGTGGCGCAAGAAGTTGCGGACAATGCGAGCGGCCGGACTGAATGCGGTCACCACGTACGTTGAGTGGTCTCTGCACAATCCGCACAAGAACGAGTACCGTTGGACAGGCATGGCTAATCTTGAGCACTTTATCCGGCTGGCCGCCGAGGAGGATCTGTACGTGATCCTGCGTCCGGGACCGTACATTTGTGCGGAACGTGATATGGTAACATATATTTTTGGACTTCGATCTTTCTATTATCATGTTTTATGTGGTTCTCTGTGTATATAGGGTGGATTCCCATACTGGCTGCTGCATGAGTATCCGGCTATTCAGCTTCGAACGGCTGATATAAGTAAGATTATAAGTTTTTAGTTTTTTGCTCTAATTCCTCACCAAAAATCGATCAAACAGACTACCTGTGGGAAGTACGCAAGTGGTACGGCCAGCTGATGCCTAAAATCGAGCCACTGCTGTACAAGAACGGAGGTCCAATAATCCTCGTTCAGGTCGAAAACGAGTACGGCTCGTTTTTTACCTGTGATCGTCAGTACCAGCGATGGCTTCGTAATGAGACCCAGCACTATGTAAAGGATCGGGCAGTGCTGTTCACAAACGATGGACCAAGTATGTTACAATGCGGAAAGATCGAAGGTGTTCTGGCCACGATGGACTTTGGACCGAGTTAGTTAATCTTCTATATACAATTATATGCGTTCTTTTCTTATTACATGTACATTTATTCACAATAATTCATAGCTACTGATCTGGACGGCACTTGGAAGCAGCTTAGAAAATTCCAACCGTCGGGTCCGCTGGTCAACGCTGAGTTCTACCCGGGCTGGTTGACGCACTGGCAGGAGAGCATGCAGCGCACCCCAATAGAACCAGTTCTGAGTACACTGCGAAAGATGCTTGACGACGGTGCGAGCGTGAACTTCTACATGTTCCACGGTGGCACGAATTTCGGATTCACTGCCGGAGCCAATGACGGCGGTCCGGGATCGTACAATGCAGACGTCACCTCGTACGACTATGATGCACCGATGGACGAGGCCGGTGATCCGACCTCAAAGTATTTTGTACTGCAGAACGTGATCGCCGAATACGAGCCGTTGCCAAACATTTCGGTGGTTGTGTCGCCAAAGATCTCGCTGGGTCCTGTGGTTTTGGAACCGGTTCGGGTGCTGTTCTCGAGTGTCTGCAGAACGCATTTAGGACGGCCGATCGTGAGCAATCGATCACCGATTTCGTTTGAAGCCCTCAACCAAAATGCTGGATTCGTGTTGTACGAGACGTTTTTGCCACGTCTGAAGATGGATCCAAGTTTGTTGGTGGTAGAGATTCTCAGGGATCGTGCCTTGGTGTACGTCGATCAAGTAGGTTCCAATGCTTTTGTATTGCTTGATAGATCAATAATCGATAATATTCTATATAAAGACTTTCATTGGCGTTCTGTCGCGGGACAACAAAATCTACGATATTCCAATTAGTGCTGGTACCGGTAATCGTCTGATGATCCTCGTCGAAAACCAGGGACGCATCAACTACAATACACCGAATGACTTCAAGGGTATCCTTGGCAAAGTGCGACTGAACGGGAAGGTTCTGAACGATTGGAACATGACCGGATTTCCACTGGACGATTACGCAAAGATGCAATCGGTTATTGATGAGTGGCACCAAGACGTCTCAAGCACTCCAAACAGGGTGAAACAATCGATCAGATCGTACCTGCACCAGGGTCCGACAGTGTTCCATGGGTCAATTCAACTGGACGAAGGCCAATTGTATGACACCTATCTGGATCCGACGGGATGGGGAAAGGTTCGTGTGGAAATTAGGAAATTCAAAGCTATGGATAATATATAATTTTATTCTGGTTCAGGGAGTGGCCTTTTTGAATGGATTCAATCTGGGACGTTATTGGCCAGCAATTGGACCACAGATTACGCTGTACGTGCCCAAGGAAGTGTTGCGCGCTGGTCGGAACACAGTTACACTGTTGGAATTGCAAAATGCTCCAGAGAATAGTACGATTATATTTACGGGCATTCCTAATTTAGATGGATATTCATAGGCATTTGTGATTGAGATTGTCTTTTTTTATTAGGCAATCTATTTTATACTCGTATGTAAGTCAATTGCCAAAAAGCTTCATTTTAAAGGTCATTTTTATATTTTTGTTATTATTATTATACAATTAAAGGCAAGACGCATATTAATACGTATTTCTATCGTCATGCTTAGGAAAACTTTTAAGAACATAATAAATAATAAAATTGGCATTTGGGTCCATGGGATTTAAAAGTTAGGATTTTAAATCCCATAGATCTAAAGGCCTGAAAATTGAATGGAATAATTGAAATGTATCACAAGTAGCGTACAAATATTATTAATTGTATAAAAAATGAGAAATATATAAAATATATAAATCGACCTCAAAACGAGAGATAATAATTAATTAAACTGAACTTACTAATTAAAAATATTTTTCAAATACGATTTACAATTTGTAAGATTTCAAAGAGCTGCAAATTTTATGTTGCGAATTTAAGAATTATAGGTTTTCATAGTTACGATTATAAAAAGCCATAACATTTCAGTGATGTAAATATTACGTTTTATGACTTTTAGCCAAACGAGTTTTATCCAAAGGTACTTTTTTGTTTAAACTAAAATATTAAAATTTGTATCTTTAAATTTATAAAAGGTTTTTTTAAATATTGGAAATGGTCTAACTTTGTGAAACCCATTTGTTTTCCTTATTTGGGCATAGATTTCGGAAGAAAAATATTATATGACAATAAAAATAAATCCATCCATCGCCTCAGCACCCCAAAAACAGGTTATTTAAATATGATGGTCAGTAATAAGCTGGCCTATCAAACCTCCAAGGAATGACATCGACCTTTGGTACACCCTTTATAAATGGAGCATTTTTTTAAATAATTTTAATAATGATTTTATAAGGAGGATTTATTTGATAAAAAGTCTATTGTAATAGATAAAAAAATTGAATTTTTAATTGTTCAATATTTAAAAAAAAAACACGATTTTTAATTTATCACTGCCCAAATTGCTGACTATAAATTTATAGACATTTTAGTATTGTATTTAAATTCGAATATAAATTGAATCTTAAAATAAATAATATTGCTTATGGACACAAATTCAATGTATTATAGAGAACAATTTGCATTTTTTGTAAATAATATATTTAATTTATTATTGATTATAAAGTATAAACCTTACAAATGTGATTTAAAACCCACCTCATAATATTTCAATTTTAATTTATAAATAAATAATATAAAATTGAATATAAAAGTCAATTGCCGGAAAGTTTTATTTTTAAAGATCATACATAACATAATAACAAAAAACAATCCACATTATAACGCCTTCCTACCGTCAAGTTGGGAACTGCTCACGAAACTTATCTGTCTGGCCGACGGTACCTTCTGATACTCAATCATGACAATCGTGTTAGTGCCCGGCACCAGCAGATCCTTGGGCACGTACAGTGTGATCTGTGGCCCAACCAGTGGCCAGTAGCGGCCCAAATGGAAGCCGTTTATATATAGGACGCCCTGCAATGCAAATAATGTATAAGTAATACAAATTTCATTTAAACATAAAATATCTACCTTTCCCCATCCCGTCGGATCTAGATAAGTGTCCGAGATGTCACTTCGATCAATGCTGAACTCAGCACTGTACACTGCTGGACCCTCGGTGAGAATACCGTTTCTATCCGTTACAACTGTGTCAGAGACCGTTAAATCTTCCAGAAGCTGCTGGATGTGCGTGTACTGTGTCAGGGGGAATCCGGTCATTGTCCACTGGGTCAACTCCAGTGTGGTACCGTTGAATTGCTGAATCGTTACCGTTCCAAGGATACCCTGTAAATCGTCGCATATTGTTTTAAAAAAGTCTCATGCTTTACTGAAATTTATAAAACAATCTCTAAAAATTAATATACTAACCTTCTTGTCATTGGCAACATTAAAATTAATCCGTCCCTGGTTCTCCACGAATATCTGCAGTGTACTGCCAACGCCGGCGTTTATGGGCAGCGAATCGATGGCATTCTCACGGGACAACGTTCCCACGTACGTGCGATCCACGTACACCAGTGCACGATCACGAAGATCTTGCACACGTAAAACGGTCGGATCCACCTGGAGCACGGGCAACTCAGTCTCGTACAGCACCAGTCCGGAGAATTGGTTTAACTGTTCGAATGTCATCGGCAGATTGGCAGACACTGGCGTGCTGGGCAGTGCCCCTGAGTGATCACGACCCAAGAAACGACGGCCGGCCTGCGAGAGCAACAGCGCTACCGGTGACAGTGTCACAGCGGGTAACGTCATTTTAGGTGCGCGTTCTGGAACCGGAAGGGCTGGCAATGCAAGGAATTCTCCGATCACGCTGCGGATCTTGACGTACTTCATGGTATTTGGGTCACCAGCCTCGTCCATTACAGCATCGTAGTCGTATGAAGTTATGTCCGATACGTATTTATTGAAACCGAAGTCGTTGGCACCTGCGTGAAAAATATATTTCATTAGATTGAATTTAGTGATCTGGGGTTATTCGCACTCACCGGCTGTAAATCCAAAGTTGGTTCCTCCAAAGAACATGTAAATATTTACGCTAGCACCGGCGGCGAGCATTTTTCTAAGAAAAATATATTGAACATATGTTTAGAGTATAAGATTAGTTAAATATGTGAGCAGCTAAGTAGTAAAAGAAACATTTTTAATAATTCTAACTAGAAAAAAGATTGATTTGATAATCTCAAATAAAAAATAATTTTGAACCGCATTAATTTTTTCCAAAATTATATTGCACCTTTGACTGAAAACTACACATTTTCCAATTGAAAAAAGCTAAGTAAAAAACGTCCACTTTTTTATTGAAAAGGCGTCACATTTTAGACTTAAAAAGTACTGATGATGTTTAACTATAAATAACTATCTGAGAGTCCTACTAATTGTGTATCTTGTTTCAGAAAGCAGTTGGAGAGACACATCTGTGTCTCAAAACTAAAGCGGCATTTCGAAGTCTTAGTTAAAATTTATAAGATACTATATCGGTTAGTTGTCTCAGGTGGTAGGTGGACAGATGATATGGGGGGCTCCTAGCTTTGTTGGGAAAGCCCAACAATAATATAAGAGCTATAAATTATATATTTGCAATATATACATATTGGAAGTGGCATATTCATGTTTAGTATGGAATAACAAAAAAACATGTTTGGCCTACAAGACCTGTTTCAGTAAGGCAATAGGCAAATAACCCATAACTGGAGGTGGGAAGTTATGGAAGCGGCCATGACCATAACCCAGCTAGGTTGTAGTGTTTCATGAAGAAGAAGAAGAAATATGAGACCCAAACACAATTTTGAACTGATAGCCACCCCCATTATCAAAATTTGGTATATCCGCTGATTTTTACATATTTTACCTCTGGATTTGGAGATATAATGAGATATTCGATAAAGACAACAAATGGTCAATCTGACAAACTTCCTTAAATTAAAAAATTATACTTAATTAGTAAAAATTGAGGGGAAAATTAGACATCATAATTTGGGAAAAAGAAGTATAATTTTATATTTAATAAATCGGGTGAAAGAATGTTAAAAATCAGGTGTAGTTTACAAATGAAAGAAAACATAATTCTTTATATTAATAAAAATAAAAATTCTAAATGATTTTTTCCCATCATGAAGATAATGTGATTTAAAATTTTCGATTACCTGACGCCTGACGGCAGGTGCGTGTTACCTGTGGTGCCAGCAAACATTTCCAAACTTGTATTGAGTCTGTTGCAATCACACGCCGATAAAAATAATTTAAAATTTATTTGTATTTGATATTGTTTTATTTTATATTGAAAAATAGTCTTTCATGGACACTTTCTGTACCTGCCCAGGTGTTTCGTGAAAAGATGAACATTTTCAAAAAAATATATTTTAGTATTGCCAAAATACTATAAACATAATTATATTTTTTATAAATAATTGTAGTTTTTATTATCCGTGTGTTGGTTTAAGATGGACAGCGGCTCAGTTCTAAAATTAGATAATGTCGAACAGATTTTTGAGCTTAGCATCAAATCCGAGAGAGGCGGGTCCAGATTTCCTGGCATTCCTTGGCTCAGGAAAGAAGCTAAGGGTCAGGGCGAGCATACGCAGCTGCCTCGCGAGAAGTTGGACGAGATGGTGGAAAAAGAAGAATTCGCAGTTACGGCAGCACGACAGACCAAGAAACCGGCGACAGTAGAAGGCAACGGGCAGAAGATGGATCAGCAATCCTAAAAGTTGTTGCCACCATCACTCCACCCAACGTCTTTTGAATCGCAAGATAAACGTTGTTACACGTATGATCTCAACCGACGGTATGAAGCCAAAAGAGAGCCAATTTGGCAGCTTGCTACCAAAAACAAGCCCGTCTAAAGGTGCGTAGAGTACCCAGTTCGGATTAAACTACGATAGTGGCAAAGATAGATGGATATGAGGTGAGACGGAAAGATACTAATGATGGTAGGCCCGTATAAAGATCCAACGCTCGGGACATTCCATCTGACACGAAAGAGTCCAATAAGAGGAGAGTTCCCGATGACACCTCTTTTCCACAAGAAAGAGTGGCGAAAAATAAACAAAGTCCTAACAATGCCAGCCTTTCTCTGGTGAGTTCAAGATTGCCATCGCAAAAATGGATGACCCGGTTTAGAAGATGAGTCCTGAGCAGTCGGATAGCATTGTAAAGTTACAGCAAAACTGTGGATCGTGGACGCCGTTAAAGGATTGTAGTGCAAAATTTTACTCAAGCTGTGGTTGAACTAGTCGATATTTCGTCGTCTAGGGCAATCATTATCAATATTCTTCGAGAACACGACGTAACAGACGACAGGGTCGAAGTAAGATTGGAAAGGATGAACCCTGGCGTCTCGGCTACAAAATGTATCGTCAAAAAGAAGGAGAAATGCAAGAGTGGATTCTACATGGTTTTCGCAACAAGCAGAACCCTCACTGTCCTTCTTAAGAACGGAGAACAGGATGTTATATCAGGATCATGGGTCATGATCAATATTTAAGAGGATATCCAAACTTTTAACCAAATTGTATAATAAATACATCACTTCAAAGCGACCCATATAGACTAACAGTAAAAATGAGGGTCATATGATTTGTTAAATCATCCACAACATGGATTACGGTGATGACGGGTGTTCTCAACCAAGGATTGGCCAATATTGTTATTACACCCAGACTCCCTAGCATAAGGAACATCACTGTGGTCAAAGCGGCCAGGAGAATAAAGTAAAGAATAAAGTAAATTTATGGTATATATTTTGTGTTGACTATTTTATCGACAAATTTGTCAGTTTCTGTCAAAATATTCGAAAGAATAATCGTTAAATATAAAAAAAAAAATGTGTCATTTCTGTTTGTTAAAAAGCTATAGTTTCCAAAATTCTCGCACAAAATGTCCCGGTTCTTGGGAATTCCCAATTACTAAATGATGATGATGATGATGGGGAATGGGAACCATTTCAAATTGAATTGAAGATTCAATTTCCCCACACCGGCAAATAGGGCTATCCGATTAGCCGATGCAGGAGCTTCTTTAGTCTGCAGTGATCTGTGAGGATTCCGAGCTCTTGGCGCTTTAAATGTAGCGCTGATTTAATTATTCTCATACTATAAACATTTTTGATGTCTAGAACCTGTTTTAGGAGAACCGTAGTGTGTAAGTTGGCTACTGCTCATCATATATTTCACCCTCGATTTTCTAGACAGCTATTGACAGTTTTAATTTTATTTACCGTTATAAACAGTTAAGACCTTATCCCTAATAAATCTGTCTACTGTTTGATAGACTTAAAAAAGAACGAGATAATATACTGATTGGTATGAATTACTTGGTATATAGTTACATAGTTAGACTATTCTCCTTTATAGGTCAACGCTACACGAACATTTCTCCAGGTGTCTGGCATATAACCGAAAGCCAAGCATCATTTGAATATCGCTAGGAGGACCTTTGATGAAACACAAGCAGTTCTGCAAAACCGCAGAAAAAATCTCGAATTTGTCTTGCTTATAATGAAAACGACAATTCCGAAACCTCATAGGAGCCACCCGCTACGATAGGGAACTCAGTTGCCGCAGCCTCCCCTAGGGGTTTGCATTCTGCTACGTCTTCAATGGTTAGATGATACAAACGAAACACGAAGTGCATAACGAAAAACTATGTTTTGCACTGTTTTCTCTGCTACATGTCAAACCATCAAAAAGTGGTCAACGTATTCCACAAAAAAATCACCTATCTGTGATGGGGGGTTGCAACTGCCTAGTTTGCACCTTTTTAGAGCTTTTTACGGAAGAACATTTAACCAAAGGCGGTCAATCAAAGTTATTGGTTGTAATTTGTGGTCAAAAAGTGATCAATCGAATGCCGCAAAAAATGCCTTTTCCTAATTTAGGGTAAATGTAAAGTTGGCTCCCGAACTTTATCTTTCGAATCTTTTTTAACCAAAGATGGTCAATCAAATCTCAATCAAAGTTTTTTGATGGTAATTTGTAATCTACGGGGGGTTGGTTTTAACCAAGGGTGGTCAATTAAAGTTATTTGTGGTCAAAAAATGGTCAATCAAGTGCCGCAAAAGCCTTTTTCCTAATTTGAAGGTAATGTGAAGTATGCCACTAGATTTTATATTTTTAATCACTTTTCAACAAAGGGTGATCAATCAAAGTTATTGGTGGTCATATGTGGTTAAAAAGTGGTCAATCGAATGCAAAAAAACGTTATTTTCAATTTTGAATAAAATGAAATGTTTCGAGTCACTTTTTAACAGAGGGTGGCAGTAAAAGATTTTTGGTGGTCATTTCTGGTCAAAAAGTCGGCAATTGAATGCTGCAAAAAACATTTTTTTCTATATGCGGAGGTTGCAAACGTGAAGTTAACACCTAGACCTTTTTACGGAATAACATTTTAATCAAGGGGTGTCAATCAAAGTTTTGGTAGTCGTTTGTGGTTAAAATAATGGTCAATCAAGTGCCGCAAAGACCCTTTTTCCTATTTTGGGAGAAATGTGAAGTTGGCCACAAGACCTTATTTTTTTAATCATTGTTTAACGAAAAGTAGTAAATTGACGTTATTGGTGGTCATATGTGGTCAAAAAGTAGTTCAATCAAATGCTAAAAAATCGCTATTTTGTTTTGAATGAAATGAATGGTTCGAATATTTTTTTAACATAGGGTGGCAATAAAAGATTTTTAGTGGTCATTTATGGTCTAAAAGTGATCAATTGTATTCTGCAAAAATCATATTTTCTATATGCAGGGGTTGCAGACGTGAAATTGGCATCCAGACCTTTTTACGGAATATCATTTTCATCAAGGGGTGTCTATCAAATTTATTAGTGATCATTTGTGCTAAAAAAGGGTTAATCGAGTGCAGCGAAAAAAAGCTTTTTCCTATTTTGGGGGAAATGTGAAGTTGGCTCTCGAACTTACTTTTCGAATAATGTTTAACCATGGTCAATTAAAGATATTTGTGGTTGTCTTTTCTGGTCAATCGAATGCTGCAAAAAACACTCTTTCTATCAGTGGAGGTGCAACGTGAAGTTGCGCACCAAGTTGTAGACCTTTTAACGAAATAACGGAAAAATGGTCACTCAAAGTTAATCTAAACAAGGTGACAGGCAAACTATACCATGTATAATCTCCCAAAATCTCTTTTCACTCTTCTTCTCTTTGTGTTTTTGTTAAAAAAAAAAGAATGATTGTTGTTGTGTACGGACATTTTTTGGGGTCTATTACATGCTGCCCTAAAAAACACTGTTTTCTATTTGAGCATGAAGTTGGCCGCAAGAGTTCATTTTTTAATATCTTTTAACCCTATGGTTATTTGTGGTCAAAAAATGGTCAATCGAATGACGCAAAAAAAAACTTTTTTAATTTGGGAATACCAGGTTCATGGAGCTTATATAGTTAGTGTTGCTCCGAAATAATGAATATAATTCTGTTAATCAATCAATTTTAATTAATTTAAATTTATCAATATATTCTTTTAAAATGTCCCGTTTTTTAGTTCCCGGTTAACAAGTTTAAACGAGACACTCGATAGATTATGCCTTAAATGGTCAACTGATACGGTGTATGGTCGCAAGCGCCAGTCTCAACACCGCCCAACACGCAGATGACATATGCGCTGCAATTATTAAGAGCTTATGTCACAAGTGCAAGAAATGGCAGTACAACATTCTTTAGCGAATGACATTTGCGCTAAATTTATAACCTTATAAATAAAAATAATTGGGCAACAAAAATACCGCCAGATTTATAAAATGCATCTTATAAACTATTGTTTTTTTTAATAAAAATGCGCGAAACGCAAAATACCAAGCGTGAGCTTGCGCACGCAACCTTTTAGTCTGTAAAACACTGTTGCGCATGCGCAGATGTCATTAGCGTAAAATTACAATCCCGCCGTTTTGATCAGAAGTCAGGGTGCTAGTTACATATATGCGCCTAATGCTTAATACATAAAGTGCTTACTGATTAGCAATGGTGTCTTGGCTCAAAATTCTGCTCGTCAACTGTTACAGAAGGAAGATACCCAAAAACTTGTCTATGGTTTTTTAATGTATTTTGTACATATAACAAAAATGCCGTCTGTCAACCGACATTTTGACACAAGAAAAGCCAACTGAATAAATTAAATTTGGACATAACAAGGCAGCATAAACATGTGCGCACAAAACGCTCCCCACACGAATCCAAAATATAATAAATGTGGAGCTACATTGAAAATACTCATACAAACAACAGGTGTACATTCGGCTAGGCTGGCATAACGGGCAGCGAACTTCCAAGCGACGCACTTGCAACGCGCGCGCCAACAAAAAAACGCTTCAAATGTTTAAATTTAAAATGCTGCGAACGCAGCGCGAGTCTGATGTCGCGCGTCCATCCGTGTTTGCATTGTGAAATTGTGATGATCGAAATCGTACATTTGTAATAGGAATCAAGGAAATGAGTGCAAACAGAAAACGTTCATTTTGGAATCACAAATTGCGCGGTAAAACCACACGTGTGCCCCACGCTGCGTGTTGCGCAAGAAAAACAGCGAAAGTGTTTTGTCGAACGAACGTACACTTGGCAAGCAGGCTCGCATAAGCACGTGCAGCGATATAGAAAGAGAGCACCCTCAACAGCACAGCGCACAGCACGGGCGCGTGTTTTTATAGTCTTTCTTCGTCTGTGTACTTTGTCTGTGCTCTGTCTGTACTTGTGTTGTGTCTAGTGTGTGCCTTGTCTCCTTCTGTGGTGTCTTGTTTGTGTTGGCACACACTCTCGCACAGAAATGTCAATCTACTTTGTCGATTTTCAGCAAACGCAGAACCAGGAGCACATGAGTAAAAGTATGAGTAAAAAGCAATTGTGCGCTCGCATAACAAAAACCGCACTCGAACGGACACGGCAAACAAAATAGACCACATGAATTTTTGAGAAAATTTAATAGCCGAGCGCTGCCTTGCATTCTCGCCAAGCGTACAAATCGCTTGATTAGAGAATGTGGAGTATATAGAGAATCGACACGATGGACGTGTGATGGCGTGGTGGGCCTGGCCCCCCGTGCTTGCGCCACACTTTTAGATTTTACGAAAAAGTATACGCGGTCTCCCCAAAGACGGCGGTGCTAACGTTGATTTTCTAATACCAGGCGACCATGCACTAGGCGACCGCCAACACACAACAAAAGAAACCAGCGAGAAATAGACAAGTGCGCGCGCACGCGGCGACGGACGTCGCGTCGCGTTGGCGGCATGTGTGTGTTTTGATTCTAGTAGATTTATCTATTCCCGATTACCAGGCTAGCAAAATGCGGCGCACGCAAAACACACGCGTTGCCTAGAAAATAGACACGCGATAGGAAAATATTGTTTACACACAAAGCATGGTGCTGTGCCCGTCATTCGCATGTGTATAACGAGAGAAACTGCGGCATTAGAAATATTATGCAATAGACATGCAGATCGAGTTAGAAAACATACACACACACAAATGCACGCGGCAGACCGCATAGTGCCACTATACATGTTAAAAACGGAATTCGTATTTTATATATATATAATATTATAATTAAAATATATTTAATTTGTCAGCAGAATATTTAACGATTAAGCACAGCGTTTATCGCCGAAAGAGTTAAGTCATTCTTTGCTTTAACGCACCAGGCTGACATGAAACGAAAGAGGTGTGTGGGCGTGTCTATTCGCGCGCGTACACTTTGCGAGGTGGTCCGAGGTGGTACGTTTACGGTGAAGAGTAGTGTGAGTAGCATAACATGAGGATTGTTTGAGCGAAGCGAACGACGAGCCACACAGAAAAGCGCAGGCGGTGGTGGTGGTGTGTGTGAGAGTACACAAGCAGTTCCGCGATTCCGCCTTCGCTTTGCTGTTTGTAGTTGATGTTGTTGTACTCTTTGTGCTGGTTCCTGTTTGCTCTGCCTTATTTTGTATGCGCTATGTTTGGTGTGTTCGTTCTCGTGATTTGCGTGTTGTCTCTGGTTTCTGTTGTGTTTTGTCTGCTGCTCACGGATTCACGAACAGACTGTACGCAACGCAGGGAACAAGCGCGTATAAATGTGAGCACGTAGAACCGATACAAATTGAGGGCGAAAGTGGAAAATAAAGTATATTTTGCATAATACTATATAGCAATTGTAGTGCAGTAGATAGTAGTCATTATTTACAGTGCAAATTGTAATCAGTATCAAATAATTTGTACGTGTCATTGCGATCAGAGCTAAAGGTTTTTTTTTTGGTATTATAATAACAACCTCAGAGCAATAATACTCTAGAGGAGAAGTTAGATTTTATTTTAATGAACATATTCTTGAAAATAGGCAGAACAGCGTTATTTGTGGAATCAACAAATTTGGACACCATATAATACTGTCAACAATATTATTTAACCTCATTTTTGTGTATATATTTTTTTCTATTTGCATCAACATGTACACATAACCTCAAAATTAAATAATTAGTGAGCATTAGATGTTGTTCATTGGTAAATAATGAAAATAATCCAATTCAGAAAAAAAATTCACGCCTGAAAACCATATCCTTACGGGGGGAGGTGTTTAAAGTAGAAAATCCTTTATAACCTAAAACCATGATTTGGGCACCCGAAATTATTTGTAGATATTCCAATTTTTAAGGCGTTATACTTTTTTTTATTAAAATAAAAAGGCAAAATAGTGATGAAATAACAATGAAAAGTCCTAAATAGAATGTTTAATAATATGATTAAAATTGAAATAAAGGTTTGAATTAAATTTCAGTAAAGGCTCTGTTTTGACCATAATCAACTTATAGGCATACACGTGTTCTTAGGTTACCGGAGCAAAATTCCAAAGACAACAAAAAAAGATTTCAACAATCCTATAAACTAATTTCTTCTAATACATCTTTATGTTATAGTTGGGGCAGCTTTATTTTAATGCACTTAATAAAAATCAGAGTTATTCTTCAAATCCAATTTTAATATTTTCCTAGACTATTTTGAAATCTCCTGCCCTTTCAAAATTATAAAAACAGTGAAATTTTTATGTGTATAGAATATTCGAAATTTTCAACTAACCCTAAACAAAATCGTCAAAAATATTAAATTCACTAATACGTCTCTAATCTTAGTGAAGTCTTATACACATATAGATATGCACCTAAAACGGTAATATCAAAAGAGTTTTTACAAAAATATCTTATTAGGACAATTTTAGAGACGATTGAATTTTTATAAAATATACGAAATTTTCAACGACCCTAGGGTCATGCGAAAATGTCAAAAATCGTCAAAAATATTACAAGCAAAAAAAACAGTTGAATTTCTAACTTCAAAATAGCTGATATATATACGAAAATATTATTATTATATAAAATAAAAAAATGAAATACAGGGTGGGGCAACATAACCCCCCGATTTTGTAACGCAATAAATAAAAAAGTATTAGAGATATTTGTTTATTTT
>JAAAKO020020139.1:0-15236 GCA_010015015.2 Bolitophila cinerea | reverse complement strand
ACTTCTTTTTGCTTATTAAGTAATTTAAATTACAAAAATGTTCATTATTTAAATATATTTATTAGTTATAGTTGGAAAACTTTTTTCTTCGGTTTTGTTTTTTTTTCTCGATTTTAATTTGATTATTTTAATATTATTATTAAAATATTTTTTTTTTTTTATTTTTGCTAATTTTGTGCAATATTTTTGGAAAATTATTTGCAAATTTTACTGCAATTTTTATTGCATAACCTTTTTTATATTTTAAATTTTTTTTAATAAAAATGCGGCTATTGCTTGTATTTTGTAATATTATCATTCATATATATTCTTCATATATTATTTTCATTTAATTTATTTTTCAAATTATATATTGAAATTTAAAGCAGTTTTCTAATTTAATATATTCAAAATTTGTCTTTAACCTATAAATCACATTTTCACTTATCCGATCCAGCTCAATAAAACATTATAAAATATTTTTTTATTTAAAAAGTAACTTACTTATACCCAATGTTGAAAAAAAAAATGCATTACATAGTATAAAATAATTCACATAAATCAAAGCCTAATATTTCGCCGCCGTTCACCGTTTATGATATTAAGTTTAAATTCACGATTTGATTTTTCTATTAAATTGCACTTATTTCTAAATCTAAACCTATAGTAATTCTAAATATCGTCCGTTTGGAAATAACTATAAGAAAACTAGCGAAAAGCTTTAGATTTTTGCAAGTGATAAAGTTTCAACTTTAAATTATCCGCTAGACGTTATTGTGAATATTCCGCACCCTTACTATCCGTTCTTTAAACCCATTGAATAAAGGACACGACAGAACAACTGTGGCGCCATCAATAATATATTCAGCAACAGAAATCCTTGAACTAGCACCAAACTTCGGCAGCAAATGTGCAAACCATATAAAAGCTCAGCGTGTACACAATATGTGGTGAATTAAGGTTAAAGCAGGGGCGCAAACCGAACTGGAGACTAAAACTGCGCGGGTATTGTGTATTTCATGTGCAATTAGTTCGTGAATAGTTTAATTTTTATTTATTTATTTTTAAATAAAATACTTGTTGGAAAAACGTCTCGTAGGGCACGTATATAACACAAAATGGTTGAGATGGTTGGATGCCAGGAAATATACTCCATAGGAGACAAATGACCAATCCGACTACCCAAAAACTATATTTACAAAAAATAATGAAAATATTTAATACAAGTTAGTACTCGTATAATACATTATTGTATATATCACTATAATTAACATAATCAAATATACCTTATACTTATTATTTTATTTTTTTACTTCAGATGCCCAGCATTTAATTGCTGATTTTGACAACATTTCGAGAAAAGATAAATTAATTTGTCGTTACCTAAACCTTTTTTAAAGGGAGAGGTATTTTAATAACAATCAAATGTAATATTATTATTAGGAAAATGTTGTAATTTTATTTTGCTTTTTTTTGGTATGCAAGAAATCAATTTAATTTATAACTGATTTTCTTCGTTTAGAATTAAAAAATATGGACCGGTAGCGCGGTAGAACGAAAGTGTTTAAATAAATAAATAAAAATGGACCAACATCAAATAGTTTAAAAATCTTAAATTAAACCTATTATTTATATTTCTATTTGAAAAGCTTTCCTTTTTATTAAAAAAATATATAAATTTTTAGTACAAATACATATGCAAGTTGATGTGATTAAAGTCGAACAGATGAATTTCATGCAGCCGTTTTGTCTTGCTAATTTTTTTTTAAGCAAGATCAATATTGTTTATCAATTCTTTATTTTGTAATTTTAATAGAAAAAACCTCCGTTAATTTTGGGTTTTAAAACTATTTAATTTGAAAAGTCAGAAAATTCTGTTGTACGACGAAATTTCTATTATTAGATACACAATTCATTACAGCCATAAGTCAATTTAAAAAAAAATGCTTTTAGAACAGTATTTGAGAATTTTAAATTTAAAAAATTCTCCAGTATAGTATAAGTGAAAATTATCAGAATGTTATCAAGAAAAGTGTGTGGAAATTTTTTCTTCAGTTTTTATTGAAGCATTTCAGATAATTTTCGGGAAAGTTTTTTGGACAGATTTCAGGACTATCTCTGCGACAGTTTTAGCGACTATCCTTAAAAACGTTAAGTTACTGTCTACGGATTGTCATTAATATTTTTAAGTAATGTCTAATGCAGTTACATTTTCGACAATCTTTGAGACAATTTTTTGTGACCGTCTTTGTATCTGTGTTTAGGATAGTCTTATGTTATGATTATACGGACTGTAAAAAGTAGAAATTTCTGTTGTTTAAATGCCAGTTGGCATTAATCGCCTCAATATTTGACGACAGTTGGCGACAGCTGTATCAACTGTCGGTTGCTGCCAAAAAGTAGCAGTCCGTGTAATCGCATTGCGCAGTCGAAACTGTCGTTTTTGTTAAATATTTACAGTTGTCAACGTTGTCAGCGCTCCCTTTTTGAAATATGATCCACAAATATTCCCAAATGTCAGATTACAATTAAATTATTTTTACTTTATAGCTATCTACAAATAATTAGAAATGCCAACCTCAACTTTTTTTGTTTGTTCAGAAAGTTATTTTACAGGGTGTGTTTTTTGTTAAATCATTAATTGAGCAAATATAATGAGCTAAGAGCTCGTGTATATATAATTTTATATATATATATGTTAAACTTAATATCAAAGAAATATGATAAAAAACGTACGGTTTTCTGATTTGGAGTCTTCAGGAGGAATTTATCATAAAAAATATTACTTTAACCAAGAATTTTAATATTAAGATTTTTGGAATATAGCTTGTGCGATTGTGATGAAACTTCGTTAAAAGGGTTTTGACTAGGAACCTTTCAAAGGTTGTTCTCTCAAAGAAATATTTAAGGAGAAAGTCATATATTTAAAAAAAGAACTTCTGTTCATGTTTTCCCAATACCACGCGAATCGCAATGTGGTGAATTGGCATGTTTTGACTCGTATCCAGCCCGATTACTTGATTACACGAACTGATGTTAAACTCCTACTTTTGAAAGTTGGGTCGCAGTTGAATATGCGTAGCTGACTGTTTTGGTGATTACACCTGTTGTTAACTGTTATTACTTGTCGATGGCAGCGGCAGTTGTCAACTGTCGAAAGTAACAGTCCGTGTAATCGTAGCATTATAGGGATTATACTAAATATTGCAAAATACTTCATTGAATACTAAGGGAGTAATCAAATTTATTAAGAACAGCCATAGGAATGAGAAGTGTTTGTGACAGTTATCAGGTTGTTCTTGGGATAGTCTTTGAAGTTATACTAGGAATTCTGCGGGTAAAAATATGGGACAATTATAGATATTTATGAGAAAAAGTGATAGGAACTGCATTTTAGACATTCTTTGAGAAATTCTAGGGTTAAAATAGTATGTGGGTTAGATTTTAAGAATATTCTTTAGGACTGTAATTGTAAAAGCTTTTGAAACTGTCCTTATTACAAGCTTTTATAGGCCTTTGTGACTGTCCTTGGATCAGATTTTATGAATATAATGCCTGTCTTTGGCAAAGACTATAGAAACTTTGAGATAGTCTTCAAAGCAATCTACATTCTTTAGAAAACTTTTTTGGGACAGCATTAAGTACTCACTTTAGGACAATCCTTTTTGTTTATTTTCTCTAGGGATATTTTTATCAAGGCCTGTGACTCAACCTTAAAATGATTTGGATTTTAGGTAGATAATCAGCCAGCAGTAAGCATTAAAAAACACAACTTTTTGGAATGCTTGTCAAATTATAAGTATATTTTTTTAGATTTTGTGTTTGTCATGATTTATGTTTATTTAAACGTTTATAAAAAACGGTAGGGCAAGATAGGGCAGCCATTTTTTTACACGAGTATTCTTAAGAAGTTACATAAACATATTTTTGTAATAACGACCGTAAATCGATGAATACTAAAAGTCTATTAAAACATTGGTAAAATTTTCAAAAACAAACTTTTTTTTACATCATATTTTTTTAGTTTTAGTTATTTTTATTTATTCATACTTATTTTTTAATTTAATTAAATTTATACAAAAATATTATTAAGAAAATAAATTTTAAATTACACATGAAATATAATAGTATTTCAATAATATTATATTAAAATTTGCTTGAAAAATCATCATTTTTAACAAATTTTTTATACAATAACTGACTTTTTATCAAAAAAATTATTTAATTTTTGGAATGCGCTGTTTTACATTGAAATATAAAATATGTATAATTTTGAGTTTCAATAATTGAATTATGAGCGCTTTTAAGAGAAAAAGCCCCACTGTGCGCCGCCGCCTCCGGGCAAAACAAGTTGATGGTAGCACCAATAATCCGACGATTCCACCTCCTAGATGTAAGAACATGATCTTATTATACACCAGCTCTTCGTGGATTTTAGGAAGACATCATCAGCAGACCAAAGCTGTGGGCGGCAGTAGATGAACTCGGTATACCACCAAAATAAATAAGGTTGGTCAAAGCCACTCTGAGTTATTCTAAAAGATGTGTCCGTGTGCATGCTGAAATATCTCGACAGTTTAAGATATCTGGCGGTCTACGGCAGGGTGATGGTGTGGAGAAGGTTTTCAGAGATGCCCGTGTGGACACGTGTTTACAAAGTCGGTGCAGGAGATGATGATATCGATCTAACATAGCAGTGAACAATATTTTTATAGACCATGAAAAGTCCTCAGCTGCTATGAGACTACAAGTCAACGAGGAAAAGACAAAGTTCTTGCTTACTTAACGATGCACACCTCGATTTCGACCCAACATAACTGCTACAATTTCGAGGTCGTTCAGTCGTTTAAGTACTTTATACAACGCCGAGGAGATCCAAACAATCATCGAGTCACACTTGATCTGGGACATCTGGGGGTCCGTGATTGGACCGCCAGAGAAGGAAGCTGGGTTGTAGTGCCACATACAGAAGAAGAAAGGTTATTCATCTCAAGTCTTTTATACAGAAACAAGTTTTTTTGTAACTCGGATCAATGTTCCTAAGTTAGAAATGTAAAAAGATTTTTAGAAGGCAATTTATAGCCAGAGAAACCTACAGATTTAAAGTGCCATTTTCGGAAAACACACGGTCCGCCAGGAATCGAACCACAAACCTTTCGATACCACGACGAGTTGTCTCTCTCCATTACAGCGTATTTAAATATTTATATATACTCGTATATTTGTACATTTATATTGTTTATACAATACATAATATATATATATATATATATAATATACAAATATGAAATACAATATTATTATACAAGAAACGGATAAAAGAACCAAGAAGGGCGCATATACAAACATATACGATTAAATACAAAATTGTAGATATAAAATATGTTCAACTTCATAAACCTGTTGCTTTTTCATTATAACTCACGCAAAGCGTGTAGTTTTTCGTTCGCACATTTCCCCAGCTCGCGCGCATAGCACGCATCCCTTCTAAAACAAGAACTTTTTCCCACCACACAAAATTCCATCCCCCGATTGTGCCCCACCATCTCACACACACATCCTGGAAATCGTACAGCGCTACTACACCACGGGGATGTTTTTGATTTTCAATCAGTTCGAGACAAGATCTCGTGGCTGTTAGAAGTGTTTCTTCGACAAGAACAAGTGGTTGGTGCGTTCTCCACCGGGGATTGGTAATTATTTTGCATTTGAATGGTGCGGTGCTCTAATTTTCGTTAAGTGTGATCCTTTTAGAATTATTTATATTCCCACTATTAGTATACCCGGTTTTAGTGTTTAAAAAAACATATTCTCAAAACGTGTGTGCTGACAAATAAATACATGTTTAATTTTATATTAAAAAAACAATCTCAAATAAAGAGTAAAAATAAGGCTTATATGATATACTTTCTTATATCAAACTAATGTTCCTTATTCGGTTCAAAGTATGGATAAGCTTTTTAGTTATTATAATTTCGAATTTAATTTTAAAGACCGGTTTATTGCATACGTCCACAGCGAAATATGCGGTATATAGCTAATATAGACAGTAAAATATTATATTTTTTATGATATAAGTAAAAGTAAGTGATTGATTTACTATATAAATATTCCGCGGTAAACATTGATAATGTTTTAATAAAAGTTCGAATGAGGGGATTTTATTTCATGTAAAAGCAAAAACAAATCCAGTTCTTATACGTCGTAAAATAAAGGCTTCTTTATGTGTGAATGAAATAATTTTAATGTGTTGTTTTCCCTGTTTAATAATGTGTTTTTATAGTGCTTTATTAAAATGACACCATTACTCGATAATGTGAATTGTGAAATGGCTAAATAAATGTCATTTTGTTCTTAAATTTTGTCAAAAAAAATATGATTAGGAATTTTATAAAACTGATTTTCGTCATTATTCTTCTTCTACATTACTTTAAATTATGCAATACCTATACTGCTTATTTTTATTAAGATTTAATATTTGGTTTTAGATTGTTATTCGTTGATATCATTTTTTTAGTATTAGGTTAGGTTAGGTTATTGATATAAGTTTATCTGGTAATATTACAATACTAATGCAATTTTTAATTCAGATAATAATATATTTGCATTGAACATTAATGCGACTTAAATAAATGGGATAAAATTCTTAATAAATTGTAAAATTAAATAATATCCGAGTTCAAAAATATTTTCGCATATATTCCTAATTAAATCTACATTTTTTAATAAAACAACGTCTTTCAGGAAGTACACAATAAAAACAATGATATATATACAGATTTACTAAGAATATATATATATAGAAAACATACGTAAATTGCATATTATACATACATATATGTAAAATTATAAATACATGATTATGCATATATAACATAGATGATTTCACGCGCATATACCCGAGCAATAGCAATCAGGCCAAAACACTTCTACGTTAAACCACTCGAAAGCAAATCCCATTTCAGACAGGCAGGCAGGCCGGCTCCAACAAATCTGTTTTAACTACATGACAATAATGTATAACCGAAATCATCATCCAAATAATCTGTCAATAATGAACAATACCGATAACTCCACATATCCGTAGCCAAGCCATAGCCACACACATAGTCCAGTCCAAACAAAAACCCTCTACCCCTCAATCAAGCGCACATGTATACACTCAAAACACATAGTAGATATATTATATTATGTATGTAAATATCGAACATATTTATATTCAAATATATGATATATATTATTTAGAATACATGTGTATTTATCCATATTCATAACACCGACCGTATTTCTGTTTGCAGATATTTTACAACCCCCCCTCTCCCTAAATAATGGAGTGACAGCCACAATGAATCAACAACCAAACGTGAGTATACAGTTATAAATACATATTATATATACATAAAATATATTGCAATTTTTTATGATGCGTCAAAACCTACATTAATTTGATCAAGTTCTATTTCATGGGTCGAAAAACAAACGTACAAAATAGGCAGCTGGATTTAGCAGATGTCTAAATCTTACTTAAATAATTAATTGGCGCTAACTATTTTCTTCAGAGAAGAATTAAAGGAAATTTGATGTTATTTCTTAAAATTCCTTATAATTGTCTTTGGAGAAAATATTCCTAATAATATTTTGTGTAAAAATAAATCGTACTTAATTTTATTTTTATTTTCGTAAAATATTTGTTTTGTTACATTTTTTGTTACCATGAAAAAAATAATAAATAATTACAAAGAAAATATGTTTGTTACCAGAAATACATTTTTTTTAAATATAAATTTTTGTGACCTTAAATTTATGATTTGCAATTTTAAAACCTATAGTAGTTTTAAAATTTCATTTAATAATGCAAAAATGTATTTTAGGTAATTTTATGAAATTATAAGAACAAGTTTAAGAAATTTTCAATCATAATCTCCCAGACTATTTAGAAGTATCGAGTTCAAAGACTGGAACCGAATTTAGAATTTTAGTTTTAATATAATTCACGCATCAAAATAAAATTCACGTGAAAGCTTTTACGCGATTTGAAATTTAGATCAAATTGATTCTGTAGTTTTAATTGATTTATAGAACAAACAATAAATTAAAAATTGAAATCCAGCAAGCTTTTTCATGGCTTTGCACAATTCATAGGCCATAATATTTTTGCCTAAAAATGTTAAAAGTGGTTTTAATACCGTGACCTTATTTTGAGTCATTAGTAAGCACCTATCTCTTGCAGTGAGTGTCCTTTTACTCTTTTTAAATAATAGTAATACATTGTTATCCTTAGAACTGTGTATGCATAT
This sequence comes from Bolitophila cinerea, assembly GCA_010015015.2. Lineage (NCBI taxonomy): Eukaryota > Metazoa > Arthropoda > Insecta > Diptera > Mycetophilidae > Bolitophila > Bolitophila cinerea. The sequence continues at coordinate 6,960 of JAAAKO020020139.1, read as the reverse complement.
AAAGTATATATTGTTTAATCAAATCAGTGCCTCATCTGAAAATTTAATTCAAACTATATTTTTTATATTACTCACATTTTCATAAATTTCTATAAAAAATAAAAATAAATTGAAAAAACTATTATGCATCAGTCGTTTCTAGAGAAAACCAAAGAAATTAAAGAAGCTTGGTCTTTACTTATCCATAATTAAATTTTTGAACTTGCTTTTACTTCATTAGTACATCTGGAATTAGCTTTTTCACGATTACACATCGACATTTACTTTTTGTCCTTAAGTTTTCGAAGAACATATAAATTAAGAAAAAAAATGTATATTTTCTTTTTTGAGATTAGCTGTTTAGACATTAATTCGATGGAACTGCATAAATATTCCATTTCACAAATAATATATATGGTAATATAAGTAATATAAGTCTTTTTTAACAAAACAAAAAATATTGTATTTTAAATTCCGTCCCCTTTCAGGGGAGGGGCGGTATAACAGTAGTTGCGTATTAATCTCACATTTCTATTGCAGGAAATTAATTCCGCTTTTGCAGTTGAAGCGAATTAATGACAAAATAGATAATCTAAAGAAAGCAAATATAAAAAAAACTTAAATATTTTGTTTTTGTAAAACATAATGACAACAAAGGTAATGTTGATTTTTTATCTTTAATAGGTTTATTCCAGAAATGCTAATGACATAAATGGTAATATTTCAGAAATTATGTAAAAATTAAATTATTATTCTTTAAATGATTAATTACTGACACCGATATGCACATTAAACACACTCTTGATAAAAAAAAACAAATTCTATAATAGGAGTAGTTATTTTATCCTTAGTGGACGATATTTTTTTGGTAAATAAAATTATATTATTAAATTATCATTATTATTACTTATAATTACTTACTAGAGATACTCGTATATGCTATTTATGCCGCTGACTATGATTCAACGGCATTTATTATTATTATTATATGTATAGTCGGTAACTATGCAATTTTAGTACGCGTACGATAATTTTTGCAGCGTTCCAGAGTCTCACTGACTCAGTCAGTCAGTCAGTCAGCTTGGGCTAATATATGTTTTAATTAATAAGGTCTAGGTCCGCTAAATTCGTGAATTTTTATTAAACTTTTGAGAAAGTAGAAAAAAAATCAAATCAAAATATTTTTTATTTCAAGAAATAATCCGCGAAGCACATCTTTGATTTTCCATTGCTGGACGTTTATCGCCAGTTATCCAATCTTTATACTGCAAGAGCTTTATTAACTAGCTTTTTTACCTATCTTTAGAGTCAGTTTTACAAATTCATTGTAAAGATTAATTTTTAGTGTAATTAAAGATTATTTTCACTTAACTGCACTCGGCCGGCGATTCAAAAATTCTCAGATCGTGCATATAACTAATGTTTTTTTTGGCACTGATGATTTTAAAGGCCTTTGTCCCAGTGATTGATAAAATCTACTCTATATCTGCTTGTTAAAAACTAACTTGTTAACACTTATTAATGGCCAACATGTCTTGGAAAATATTATATAGTAATCTCATAATTTATTTAATAAAAAATAAAATTTAAAATATGTCATATTTTATGGGCGTATTCACTTAGTTATGGGGTCGTACATTTTACATGTTATACAAACATATATGTAATTTGTGTGTATATAACATTTGCGAATAGGCTATTTATACAATTAAAGACACTGCTTATTTGTGGCCGCACTTGTGTTAAAGCACTTTTTGGAATATTGAGACATTTGAAGGGAGTAAATCACTTTGAGTATTTTTAAAGTTAAATAAGTTTAAAATGAGCTTGAAAATAAATTTCCGCAAAGCAAAACCGACCCAGACATATAATTACAGCATAATTAAAAACACGCATTGAAATCAAAATTCTTCGTTTTATTTGAACTTCCATTTTACACAATACTCGCGGAAGACTAAAATGCATTGCCAATGCAATCATTGTTTTCCTCCACAGAAATTAACCATGACTTTTTTTCACACTCTTTTCTCGGACTTGCTCAGACTTGCGCGCGAAGCACGATACAAAAAAGAATCCGTTAATTATATGCTGTACCGCAGATTAGTTTTCCGTTAATTGATTTTTCTATGTTTAATTGGCTTTTGCTTGCGCGAGCGTGCGCGTGTTTTCCGAGAGTATTTATTGCAATTGACTCGATGGCCTCCGTCTGTTTCGGTGGTGATTTCAAAAGAGCTCGCGCTCGAGCACGTGAATACACATTATATGATAAAATTTATATATTGATTAAATCGCGCGATAAACGAATGAAATGCATTATGCACCCAAAGTATAGAATTATAATTCATTTGATAATAACTGCAATATACACACGCGATATTATATTATATATAGTTATAGTTTACGAGAGTACATATACTCAAATGTTTGATGAGTATTTTTGTATGTTGTATACATAATATATATATATATATATACTATATAGACACACAGATTGTTCAGCTTGATGTTATAAATATCTGTATAATTGTGTTGGAATTATCATTGTTTGAATTTTTTTAAAACAATGTGTTCACCTCAACTTTGTATAGGTGTTAATCGGACACATGCGCACGTAAGCTGCATTGTTATTAAACGCACAAGTTTAGTTGGTGTTATGATTTTCAATCTAACCTGTATTTTATATTGTCAGTATGATACAGTAATACTGTACATGTGCAATATGGCAATTATATCTGTTTCAATGATATCCTTTTTGGCTGCTTTCTCTAATCATATACTCTATCAGGAATGACATTCTTAAGATTTATAGCATTAAAAAAAAAAAAATAATCAATTGAAATAATAATATATATTTATATCTTTGGAATTAAATATAAAATTAAAAAATATTGTCTTATTACACAATTTTTAACATAGTATTATATTATTTACAATAAAAATACTTGGTTACGTATCTACAATTCTACATACTACATAATAGTATATGACCCAAAATTAAAAAATAACAATGATATACTCTGTTTCAATTTCAAAACTATATACCAATACCAAAAAAAAGAAAATAACCAATGATAAATTAAAAATAAAGCTTTAATCAAACAATGACAGTGCATAACATATAACTTTATGACGTTATTCGTTTCGTCACAGTGTTTCACATGAAAGAGTCGTGTGACGTGAGCATGTGCATGTGCAATGTCGAATTGTGCATGCATGAATGATATGAGCGACGACAAACGGTGAACCGTAATAGATAATAGATAATTGTCGAGAGATGTAAACTTTTTAAAAATGTGGTATTTAAGTAAAATTGTGTCAGAAATTGTCTTTCACTTAAATCACATTTCCATCCATGTATACGACACCGCACACCAAAACACGCGATAATTTTTAACGGTTAGATACACACGAATAATCAGATTATATGGTTAATTTTCAGCTTAAGCTAAACTGCTCTAGTATTGAATATTATTTGGCTCGAGTTTTCGCAAAGCATCACCTATTGTTTGTGTCCTAATTTGCACTGCCCCAAAATAATGTAAAAAAATCATACATACAAAATTTCTGACAAAATTGTTTATTAATAAAAAATGTATATCTAAAACAAATGGAAAATATTTATACAAACAAAAAATTATATATTCCACGCAAAACTACAAAAACTTTTTTTTTGATTTTTGTATTTTTAAAACTACTGTAAATTACTTCCAAATTAAATACTAATATAAAATAATTCTAGTAAAAGTGTTTCAGGAAGTAGCTTTTTACTTTAAAACTCTTCCGGCGCAAAATGGATTAAGCAAGGTTTTTTTATTTCCGACCTCTATAAAGAATATATTTTGAGGAATGGAAAGCTAAAGTGAAGATTTGATAAAAATCCATGCTCAGTAATTTGTCAATATACATACAAATCACAGCGTTTGTTTAATTTTAAAAGTTTCATTATTATTAAGTATATAGAAATGTAAGAAATATACATTAAAAAAAATAATACAAATTTATAAATTTTGTTTACATAAATTGTATGATTGTGTACATAAATATAATAAATGTTGCCATAAGAATAATAATCAATACATTAACTAAAATTTTGGATTATTAATTAGAAGTTTACATACATATAAATTAATAGTATTAACATAATAATTATAAAAGTAAAAAACATTTTTTGAACCCAATGTGCTTCCAAAAAAAGCAACAAAAATATGGCATAAATATAAAAAGTATGTAAAATATAGTAAAACTTTTATAGAATTGTAGATTTTCAAATTTTATGATCTTCAATTTTTTATTAATCTTGATAATATGATCCCGAAACCCGAAAACTACCTTTTTCCGAAAACAAATATGCAATATTTTTTTATTTTAATTATACATCAGATTGTACCAGTCATATTATTTAATAATTATACAAATAAATAAACACATTTTAGTCTGTAAAGCTCTGTAAGCTTTTATATCAGAGTTATCATAAAATTTGGTTGTGGTTTTTAAAAATGTATTTTTGTCAGGACTACGATCAAACTATACCCTTGGAAAAATGTGCATCCCTCATAGGATGATAGCCCAGAGTGCCAGAACGTAGACCTAAAGTATCACATGAAAGTTTTTTTGAAAAATGTTATTATTTTAGGAAATTTCCAACCATTTCGTTTAAATAGATTTTTGTGTTTGGTAATTTCTATTATCTGAGAATACTAAATAGAGACAGAAAAAATTGTAAGTTTTTTTTTTTAATATTCATACAATTTCAAAGCAGTTTATTGGTAAATGGATTTTTCTTGCTATTCAAAAAAAAATCTACTTGTTGTTATATTTAGTAAAAGATTTCCATTTTTTAAAAAAGAATTTATAATAAACAGAAATTCTATATGTATGCAAAATATGTTTTATTATTTTAAAAGTAATCACAATAATGTAAATACTATACTAAATACAGGGTGGTCTGTTTCAAGATGCTAATTCGATAAGAAAAGATTCCTTGACTCAAATCCGGCAAAAAATATGGGTGGTCTTTGTTTACCACTTACCAAAGTACAGGGTGTTTGTTAAAATATTTTTTATAAACACAAAATGTTTAACAAAAAAACTTAAATCTAAAATATATATAATTCAAATGTAATTTTATTAAAAATATGTACTTGATAGATAAACTTCAAATTTCTTCATTATAAAATAGAAATATATTACTTACAAATAATGAATAATAAGTTTGTACATAATTATTATTTTTTTCAACAAAGAACGAACCTTTTCTTAAATTATGCAAAATTAGCATTTATATTAAAAAAAGGAAAAAGACCTAAATTGATTGAATTTGTATGAAACGTATTTCTGCCTTACTCATTTGACGATACGGTTGCCAAACAATAAGAAACTAGAGCTTTTTTTAGTTGCCCTAATAATGAGTATAAGTGATTTCATTTTAATGATATTGCTCTTCAAAGTCAGATTTGTATAAACGTTTTAAATAGTTTTTGTTTTTTTTATCATCATCCAATTCAATTCCATTCTTATTTCTTATTATGTGTTTTTAATTATAATTTAAACTTGTATATTGCATAAACATATTATCTACTGTGTATTTTGAATTTTGATATGAATATATTTTTTTAATTTGTTAAAATTTTAAAATATATCTCATTCAAAAATGATATCCTTTTGTCAGAATATTATCTTCAGTACGTTTTCTCTTTTTGCAGAGATTTTGCCAACTATTTTATATTTTTTATAATTTTCATAATTAAAATTAAAAAAGTATAGAAAGAAATATAAATTCGTGAAATATGGTTCAAAACATATATTTAGTAGTATATATACGAAGATATATTGTATACTAATACATACTAATATATAGTAATATATATACTAATATACCTAATATATAGTATATATGTAGAATAGAATACAGATCAAATACGACACAATACTACACATATCCTAGTATGAGTGTAATAAAAATTCTATATTAGCTTTTTTGTTGAGCGCGCAACCTGCGGTAGCAAAAGAGCGCCTTTTGGATGAGTTCTCAATCTTTGAATTTATATAAAACATAAACATAACATGCGAATGGCGTTTTATTACAAAGGCTTGCATATCTATATATATATGTATATATATTTATATATGACAACAAGAATTTTATGAAACGTGTTTGAGTTTTGAGAGAACGCTTTAACATACACAAAAACATACTATTTTTTGGTTGTGCTAGCTAATGTTATGTGTGTGGCTCCATCCTCTCTGTCTAACTCAAAATACAACCTGCGGATGCAGAGGAAATAAAATTGACTTTATGATATATTATAATATGTGTGCCCAGAATATCATCTAACATTTACTATTCGAAACAATTATTTTATATTTTATTTAGATAAAAGCTGCATTTTTAGACATAAACTGAACTTTTTTTTTTAATACACATATTAGGCTCCATTTTATTTTATTTATATTTTTAGTTAGTTTTTATGCTTGGTTTATTTTCCAATTAGATATTTTCGAAAATATCTTATCAAAAGAAACATATATATTAAAATCATTAAATATTTAAAAAAAAATAATATAACCATATAAATGTATGCTGAACTGGTCCAGTATTGCAGCCTATTTGTTAGATGTTTCCTGTTATAATTCGCTAAAGTAACATCAACGCCATCTTTACATATTTTATATTGAATGCGAGTGTATATTTATTGTATTTGAAAAATGCGAAGAAAATGATACTTACTTGTATATTATAATTTTCAAACCAAAATATTTGTTTTATTATGTATTTTCATAACTCAATACATTAATGTATATTATGCGAATAATTCTTCTTAATCTTCGGATTAAATATAGCGCTTCAATCATCCACTAATTTATAGTTCCAATTATACAATATACTTCTAGTAATAATTATACAGTTGTAGAGAGCATAATAACAATCTCAATGCATTACTATATTAAACATACATAAAAACATAGGTATAGGTTTATTGT
>JAAAKO020020128.1:0-15236 GCA_010015015.2 Bolitophila cinerea | reverse complement strand
GGAGGAACATTTTCCGGACCGAATCATTTCCCGAAACTCCGATGTCAGCTGGCCACCGAGATCTTACGATTTAACGTCTTGCGACCTCTTTATCTGGGGTTTTGTTAAATCTCAGGTATATGCGAACAAACCACAAAAAATTCCTGAGCTTAAGGCTGAAATCCAAAGCGTCATCGGTGAGATAGAGCCGCAAATCTGCCAAAACGTCATCGAAAATTTCGTGAAAAGAGTAAGGGTAAGGGTATGGCCAGAGCCGCGGGGTCCATTTGCAGGATATTCTATTCCATACTTAATCGGAACATGTCTACTCACCACTCGTTCAAAAAATATGTGTTTTTTCTTAAAATTAAATCGGGCACTCTTATTGGGACACCCTTTATAAAAGATATGCTATATAAAGTTATGTGGACTGTATGTGTATGTATGTGTGAGTATAATTCATAGGGTGTTTTACATAATCAAAAAAAAATACATGATAAAAGAAATTCAAATAATATTAAATAACGGTCGGGATTTTATTTAAAAGACTTCAAAATATTGGAGAAAAATATTTAATAGTATTCCATATACAAATAATTTCATACATTAATTTAGCTTTCGACTTTTTATCGCCCTATCTTTGACGACACGCGTGCCACCTGCCACCTCTATAAACAAGAAAAAACACCACAAATAACAAAACGCGTTAAAAATCATGCAAATGAATATGTATTTAATCGGTATGCTTTGATGGCAAGATAGAGCATCACCATATTAAGGGCACAATTTATCAGATTCAATTTATATTAGGAGCATTCTGTTTGTTTATTTAGAATCAAATTAATTTCTACGTCAAACAAAACACACAAAGGTTACCAAATTAAATATTTTTTTCTTTTTTTACATATATTTTAGACAAAACAAATATAATTACGTTTACAGTTTAACAGTTTAAATGTCACTTATTAAAATTCGAAATTACCAATACGAAGAATTAGATATTAGTTCGAATTCGGCTTTTCATAAGCCTATTTTCAGAGTTCGGTTAATTTTTACATGCAAATAAGCCGGAATAAAATTAACACTGTCAAATAAAACATGGCAAATCTCTAATTATTAATCAAATATATTTTTACTTACCTTATTAATTAATGCTTTTTTTTAAATTAAAAGTCATTTCATCAATTATCATAAATACTTATATATTCGTTTACCTAATAATATATATTTATATATACATTACATAATCTTATATAGATTGACTTCGATACATTGCCAAATCACTTATATAAACAAATAAGATACGAGTACACATAATAATTTGTATATATTTCTACTTATTACTGTGCTACAGGCTACAGCTAATCAAAAACTGCTTCGATTTTCTTTTATAAACATATTTCGGGATTGGTAGGCGTTATATTCTATGTATATATATTTTTTTATATAATAGGTTATTTATGTATAATTTTTTTATGTGTATATATATAATATAACAGGTATCAAAACTACTTTTGTTTTTCTACATTCTATGTAATGCTTTTAAATAATAACTTTAATGCGTTTCTGAATGTGTGTATATGTAATATGTATGTTTGCTCTATATTTGTATATATGCATAAAAAGATGGGGTTGGGGTACAACAATGAATATATTGAGAAAATTAATTTGTATATTTTATAGTCTACACATTTTTAGGATGTTACTTGTTTGTAGTTATTCTTGCGCTATTTAATCATGTGGTTTTGATTTAATTTTACAAAATTGAGTGTTTTTATTATTTTCTTCAACCTGTTGAACAATTTTAAAATTTTTAAGACAAAACTTTATAATTAATTGTAGTGGTTTGAATACTAAGTATTCACACGTAAACTTTTTTTATAAACCATGTTTCAATCAAAACAAAGAATAATGCCAAAGGCCAAACAAAAGACGATTTTTAAAATCTGGTATAACAATATATTATCTTGCTTCATCAACTAAGTTATACTATATAATCAAATTATAATATTATAATTTATAATATTTAGAATTTATATATTGTACCAGATAATTGAGGCGCACGCACAGGCAAATAATTAGGCGACATAATAGCTCAAAAGTTTTACTCAATTATTTGTTATTTATTGAATTATGCACAACAATACGTATTTTATTTTACTGCAGGCACATTGCATTAATAATAGTATATAATTATAAAATAACTTAAACTTATATAAATTTGAGCATAAAAATTAAAATTTATGCATTATAAAAATATGTACAAATGAACAAAGTTTTGTAAATGCACCTGCGGCAGCATAGTCATTGTATTAAATTATCACTGTGTTGTTGTTGTCACATACTAAACATTATGTATTTTATGTGAGAAAATTATATTTTAATTCATTCACTCTAATAGATTTTCTTATTTTTGTAGGTGTTAGTGAGTCTATGTGGTTTTAGGCTTATCCTAAAGCAAGCAAATTGATTGCACTGTTTGATTTTTTATAGAAAAATATAATTGAAAAAGAAATGTCTTAAAAGATATCACTGGTAAATTTAGCAAAACTATTAATTTTGACACATAAATTTGAGGTGCTACCATTTACAACCATGCCGGTCCCAATGTTCGCTCCAGAATTTCGACGGCATCCACTCGACCCATGCTTCGCAAAATCGTTGCCAGGTCAGATACAGCGCTAGCATCACGACTGCGACACTCCCAGAGATCAAGAATATGTTCGGTGGGTGAGGGCTTTGTAGCAAAGTACGCAATGTACCGATCTACGTACAAGCGTTGTGCTAACATGCGCCAGTCATTGCCACGTGTCGTAGGTGGATCCAGGCAAGAGCACAGCTCACGTTTAGCCTGACGTGTTAGCTTAAATGATACATCTGGTTCGCTAGACGTTCCGCAAGCATTTACGCCCTTATCAGACACAGTGACGACACTGCGTACGGATCCGTCGCTGTACTCATCAATTACGCTTAGCGTTGGAAGATCCAATGGCAGAAAGGGAGCCACATGCACGGCCGTCACTTCGCCGCCTTGCCGTTGACGTGCGGATATCTCAATCTTTAGACCGGGAGCTTCCTGTTCAGTGCGCTCTATGGCAAACGCACAATGCAGAGCGATACTACTGTTCCACACATGTGAGAACGGAATCTTTTGGTTCTCTGCACCGCACTTTGGGCGCCACCCGCCAACACATTTTATACTGAGATTCAAGTCTTGTCCGTTATCCTGGAACGTAAGCGCAGCACTCTGACCCAGACAAACGCCTCCCTGTCGAATTTCCAAACTGTTGCAGTACTCTTTCGAGCCGGGCAGATCTTCGATGACGTACACACGAATACTGCAGTCTGAACTTGGCTGGGCAGTTGGTCCGAATAGGAATAATTTCAGTCTTTTCACCGCTCCTAAGCCCGTGGACAACGACTCGCCGATAAGAGCAAACCGGCCTAAGAATTCGGTCATAATACACGCATACTTGTCGTCCATTTGTACAAAAGCTGGTGTATTGATCGTCTCTTCACCAAGTGTCACAATCTTGCGCCATTTTGGCTCAAGATCTTGAATGTGTGCACTTGTGTAGTATAGTGATACACGCCACTGATCCAGATTATCGGCACAATGTGGAATCTTGAGAATGGCGGGTTTGTTGAGCAACACATCAGCAGGACCGCTATGAATAATCGGAGCAATATGTGTACAAATACTTGGCATCGCAACCTTGAGACTGTCCTCGTTGAGCACGGACAGAAATACGCTTTGTTTGTGTGTCTTTGCGATGGAGCCCTCTGGGATTGATAGCGCCACCGCAGCTGTGTTCAGCTTGAGCCAGGCACCGGCAGCAGTGACAACCTGACGCACGGTGTTTGATTTTGGGAATGTCTTGTGTGACATTGGCAGGGTGGGCGGCTCAGTAGCTACGTCATACGTGGAGTCGGCTGCAAAGAAAAAGGATAATAAATTATTGTTGGATTGTTTAATTTAGTTTAAAAGGAGTCAGTATAAGTTTTAAATCACAGAGTTTTTTTTAAATTTATATTTAAATTTTACATTTGGAATTTATACACCCCCGCCTCGTCCACCGTGGTGGTTCCACTTATTTTCATTAAGGGTTATTAAGGGCCCCTTATTTGAAGTATGTAGAGCTCCAGGCTTCAGAATAAAATTGGGTATCTATATTTTTAATTTGTCAAGTCAACGGAAAAATATTATTTACTTAATGAAAAACGTAAAAGCTCAGAATTTTGATAATGAGTGTTTCTATAGATTTTTGCGTCTTTTAAATTTGCCCTACTGACTTCTCCACCTGGCTCCTTTCAAAAATTAAAATAAATAAATAAATAATAAATTTAAAAATAAATCGCTACAAACATGCAATGGAATTATGATGATTAAACCGTCTGACGTTATGAGTCTAGCGTATAAATCCACAATAGGCTCTGATACCAGAAAAAAATCCAAATATTAATTATTTATATATTATCATCGAAAGTTTTAAAAGTAGACACTTAACTTAACTAGTTTCGAAAAAAAAGTTTGTGTTCCATATATGCTTACATGTATTAGTTGTGGTTGCCAGCGAATCCGTGCTCTGAATCCGCTTCGAATAATTGGACGATGAATAGGAATCGTTACCACTGACCTTGTCCAAAGGCGTTGCATAACTGCAAGTAGAGAATATTTATATGTTAGAAAGTATATTTTTAGTGTACAACTGTACATAATATACTCGTATATTACAGTGTATTACTAACTATAACTCTTCACTGGACACAGAAACGTCAATATTTATAATAACAAGTATATTATGTTGGCTAAAGATGTAGAGAGGTACTTACTTGGTGGCCAAGTGCGGCACATCGTAGTGGTGCTCGGATATCGATCGTGGTATCTGCAACGGTATGTTTTGGTTGCCTGGCAGGAGGCCATGGTGTGCAGAGTTCAGTGGTGGATACTCGTAATTGGCAGGCATATTATTTTGCGTCAAGTCCGGGTGGAACTGGAGCGTTTTCTTGTCTGGGTCATGGAAGTACTCAGGCTGCATTTCTGTAAATAAAAATATCATATTACGATTAGGTAATAATTTGATGGTCAATGTGCAAGGTTAAATAAATCCTGGCACAGCACACGTCCGTGCACACCTCGAGAATAACTAATGACCATAAACTCTCCGCGAACGGTAAAATAGTGGCCACAAACAATAAAACTAATAAATAAATTTGCGCTGACGATGACAAATTGCATTCATTTTGTTTCTATTACGATTGTGTATGAGCTCTTCAAAGTGCTTCCACCATTCATATAACTCAAGCGTGTCCAGTGCAGACACAGACGCTCTCAGACAATAGCACACACACATGCGGATGATGAGTATGCGAGTCCCATTCCATATTATATATATATATACATGTATGTTTATTATATAATAAAAATCACATTTGACATGTATACTACGTATGATATATATTAAAATATATATTACCTATATATCGAATGAATACACTATTGTAAATTATATAAAGTATGCACGCTCGCGATTTGTGGTTTATTGCTTTTTCGCGAGTTATTTGCAATTGCATCGGACACGTTTGAGTAGGCCTAGATATATAGTTGCGTCCGTTTATTTATTATTGTTTATTTGCCAATACAATTTGGAACCTACTGTCTCTATCTGTGTACTCACGAGGTGTAAACTTTTTCAATTTTTACATTCAAATTGTTTTTGAGTGCGATCAAATTTAATAAATATACGTAAATGTACGTCTAAATAATATAGGCTACGAATTTATCGCACACCGCATAAATCAAGTTTACACTATAAATAATGCAGCGATAGTGCCATAAAATTATCTATGATTCAAAACTTTTACTCTTTTCCATTCCCTGGTAAATAATATTCTTAATTTTTTTGATAAATTTCGACAACAATTCTACCCAAAAAAATCAATAATCATATTTTTCAAACTGGCCAAAATTATTTAAACAAACATTTTTTAATTGTTTGAAAATGTTTAGGCAATTCTTGGGTAATCTTTTGTTTACATTTATAAAAACCCAACATATTAAAATTCGGAATGAAACAAATAAACATTTTTTGCTCAACGACGCTATAATTACATGTCGGTTTTTAGATCGGTTTATTATCACCATAATTAAATATAATATAAAAAATGTAGCAGAAAATGAAAATAAGGTATAAATTAAACTAAAGAACACCAACAAAAATATATGTATTGCTAAAAGCAAAGCATGTAAGAAATATATGAGCATTTCTTGCATGATCCATTTTATATTGCTGGGGAAATATATTCGTGTTTTCAGCTGAATTCAGACAAAACGCAAATTGTCAGAAAAGTGTCGGTGCGTAATCAATTTCCACGTGTACAAGTTATATACATATACCAAACATATATAAACATACATTTCAACATAAACTTTAACTTTTTTCGTGTGCGGATAACTTTTTCCGTGTCACATTAGGCGAGATTGGGTTGTGAATCTGTATATAGTGTATCTGTGTATGTTTAGTTTATGTAGTTTGTGAGTTGGACAGAAAATTGCTAGGCTGGACTGGAAGAAGGCGCATGTCTTATGTCAGTGTCAGACACAGGCATAGAGGGGTATTTTATCTGTTGTCACTGTGAGTTTGTTCGCACATCTGTGATTGTCTCAAGGTTTTCGAGTTATAATACGTACTACATAGATATATTACATATACTCGTACACTACATTCTATATAAAAAGGAATGAATGTTTCTCGAAAATAATGGACATACGAGTATGTACTATAAAATTTATTTTATTTTTCTAGGTTAAGAAAGCACTACAGATTATTTATTTATATTTATTTATTTATTTATATATATTATTATTATTATTATTATTATTATTATTATTATTATTATTATTATATGTTGACCATTCTTATAAAGTTCCAAATTAAAAGGTTTTGTTCCTTAGTACGATTAATCTAAATAACATATTGTCGGTCTAATCCGAGGTCTACAAAAAAACGAAAGTTGTTTTATTGTTGAAATAGATAAACTGATAATTTAGCTCCCATTCCTCTATTCAGTTTTTTTGTTTTTTTTTTTGTTGTGTGTAAACTTCTGATTTAAGACCAATGATATATATGTATTAAATTTTTCAAAATTTTGAAAAAAATATGTGTATTCTTATCTGTGCTACACTAATATTAAATATCTTGATTTATAATTTTCAAAGACATTTGGTCCAATCATAATTGTAAATTGCTTAAAAAAAATTCTCATACTTAAATTGCTTAAAATCCATTTTTGCATTGCTTGAATGTAATAAAAAAATCTACTAAGTTTTAAAATTCGTAATCATGATCGCACCAATTGTTATAAATACAAGTATCTATAGATTTCGATAAACGATAACTATAAAGTTAAACAATCAAATTGTTTGAAATTTAAATTTGGTGACAATTAACAAAAAAATCAAGTTTATTTTTATTGTGTGTCTTAGATGAATATTTTTAAATAATTTAAATCACATGATCGAATTAAAAGGATTGTTTATGAAAAAACACATCCACTATACATATAGGGATTGAAATACCGGCATACCAACCTTTTTTATAAAAACAATTGTTCATAAGAAAATTGGTTTAATCTTGTTTAAAAAAAATGAAAAAAAACGTTTTTTTTAGAAAATAACGGTTAAAAGTTGGTTTATTAAAAAACCACCAACAATTTTTTTAAAACTCTTTGGTCAGTAATATTTCGTTGCATTAATTTTTTTTAAATTTATTTAGTAGAGAACTGTAAAAAGCCGTTTAATCATTAAAATATACCGCTTCAGTCAAGACAAAAAAACATTTTAAAATGATTTTTAAATGTTGAATATTTGAAAATTATAAGTTCCGCAAGATTGGATGACGAAAAGTCCACCGATTAGGCTATGTCCGATTCGAATCAGATAAAGCCCATGGGCCTTGTGTACGTTTGAAACTTGAAACATGAAATGTTTCTGACTCAAATATGTGTCCTAAGTATATACCCACGTTAAATTCATTAGATCTGAATTAAGTGTCCATACAAATATGACGATACAAAATTAACGCTTTTCATATAAATTGTCTAGGTCTTTAATCCCACAACATCGAATTACAGAATCGATAAAGCCCATAACGCCACATTGGCAAATATACTTGTATCATCAAACCATTGCTATAATTATCTGAACCCATTGACTTTGGTCTGAGTAATTAGTACACATGATTTTGATTTAAATTTAATCACTTATAGAGCGCTCGGCGTAAATGACGAGTAAGTGTGTGTACACCTTCATCACCACTCATTCATAATGTTGACTTAGCGGCGGCGGGCGCCCACCGCGCCGTGTGCGTTTGGCTGATAAGCTCGCGTTATCACTGCGGCATTAAATCGAATTTCATGTACATATAAAGTATATATACATAAAGTACACTTTAATGTTTATTTATTTATGTGCATTTAGTTGTTGTATGTTTATTTGGAATTCTAGACATAAAAGCCGCATATATACATAACTATATAAATATTAAATAAGTGTTCGTGTATCGGAAGTAGATGCGAGTTTCACACATACATATATGTGTATTGCGTATATGCGTATAACACATATAGACACGCAATTAAAATGAAGCAATCCAATTCTTTATGTCCATACATACATACACAACATTATTAATTAATGATGTTTTTTCTGTGTGTAGATATCTTCGACATAAAAATTCAATTATAATTACTCGTGCGCGCTTATCGCACGGTGACACGGCGGGCGCGCTAACTGAAGATAAGCAAGGCGCGCGATGCGACACATCGCTATAGTTTTTTTTTTGTAGAAATAATTAATTTTTGTTTGTTTGTGATTTGTCAACAACGAATTAACCGAAATATTTTTGTGTGAAGCCAATGCGATTTTGATGTTTGAAATGTCACCGAGAAACTGGGACACTCGCGCCCATGCTCAATATATAGTGGTTTAACACGCGCGTGGATATTCAAAAATTAAATGTATATATATATTCAACTTGACGCACGCATATGAGAAAATCACGATTATCTTAGATTATCAGATTTATGACGAAAAGTACGGTAGAGATTTATAAAATTTACTAGCACACATCCCAGAAAAGTTCCAATTTTATTTCTAGTATATATAACTTTTAAGTATGTCTTAGTCACTTATATAGTACATCGTAAATACTCCAATTTCTTAAGCCGTATTTTATGTGAGCGTACATAAAATCCGTGATTTTCCCGAAAATGCATTGCATGCACTGCACATTGCGTGCGCACACACACAAATCGAAAACAGACGCACGCGCATTTTGATGCAAGTGAAATGCGACTGAGCGTTGCAAACCTCGCGCAACATTAAACGTAATTGATCACAAGACGCTCCGACAGAAAATGCCACGCATGCCCGTATTATTTACGAGCGTTTGCTTGCGCGTCCGATTCTATAATGTTCATTAGCGATTTAAATGCAACTAAATAACACTCAGCCTAATGAAGATCGACGCATAAATTTCCCCACGACTGTGTCGTTTTTCCATTTCCCTGTGCGCGTGTGTGTGCGCGCGCGAGCGTGGTGCATTATTTGTTGTCATTTAAAACACATGTGCAGTTGTGCACTCGTGCTCCAGCCGACAAGGAACATATGAAACTCAAACAAAAAACTGATGCACTCTCTTCTTTTTCTACTTCGAGTTCGAGTGTACTTGGCTGATTTATTACACGACCTTAACGAAAAATAATGTCAAAATGCGCTCTGTATTATGTATGTATTGTACAATGTATTTTAAGATATATACATGTATATATATGTATATATACATGCACTATAGAGCACGTCGCGTTATATATGTCTTAGCGGGCATGCCCTCGCTGTGAAAGTGACACATTTTCTATTAGCCGAACTTCCTTTTATTTACAACATTAGCAGAGTATTTTATGGTCTTGTTAGATTATTGTACATTTTATATTTAAATGCACTTACAACCTCTAAAATTGATTGAACTTTATTTATGTCTGATATTTGCAGTTCATTTGAATCTTTACCACTTTGGAGATTATGCCTCAATAAAACAATATAATTATAGTTATTTTCAAATTTATTAAATATTACATTAAGAATGTGAACTTGATAAAAATAAATGAAAATCTAAAAAAATATTTAAAAAAGCTAGATTACGATAACTAAGTTTTATCGAAATCAATTTGTTTTTGCTGCCACAAATATATTTTACTTTAAAATTATGTAAACCATGGAATTGGTAACACAGGCCAAGAATAAATTTGGTGCTTGGTATTTAAAGTTTATTTTATATTAAATTGATACCATAAATTAAAATAAGTTCTTGCCTAACATTTATTTATTTTGATATTTTAAAAATCTTATTATATTTTTATATATTATATAAAACAAATATTATTTTATACCTATACAAAGAAATGGTAACAGTCATAGATAAAAAAAACTTACTGAACACTTCTAGGAGACCTCAGTATAAAAATCTGTTTAAATCATAGACATATATAAGTAAACAAACACTAGTGGTCAGTGCGTTCACAATATTGTTTTTGACATTTTGGTCAAACGTTACATGCGATACACGACGCTCATCTGACTTGACTTATCGGGACACTTTACTAATAATTATTGCAACCAGACTATGTCAAAATACTTTTAAAAAAGTATTTTGAGTACGAAATACATAGTAATTTTCAAATAGTATTGTAAATACAATTTAGAGTAAAATACATTTACAACTATAAATAGTATTTTAAGTAAAAGTACCTTAAATTCGGAAAAAAAGTGTTTAAAATACTTTTAAATACAAAATACATAGTACATTTACATGCAGAGTGCCGTAGTGGATTTGTGCATTATTTCTTTTCTACACTGAGCGCGAGTTAGCGACAAAATCGGAAAAACGACACAAGAGTGTAGAGCGCATTATATGTATATAAGTCATGCAGATAATGACTGTGCTTGTTTGACCAAACAATGACAATTATGACAATTATTTTGTAATTTATTCAATATTTACACTAAAAAGTACACTAAAAGTACTGAAGTAAAAGTACAATTCTAAAAAAAGGATTTCGAAAATACAATTAGAAAATACTTTTTCCTAAAAAGTATTTTAAGTAAAAGTAAAGTATAAAAAAGTACTTTACTTAAACTTGTATTGGAGTTACGTACAATCTCTGAGTAGAACACATCCGTGCTGGAGCTGAGAGTTGCTTTTATAATAACGAACTTTGTTTTAAATTACATTTAGTTTTAAAGAAATCGATTAAATAATAACTAAATTATTTTATTTTAATATTTTTTTTAATTATGTTTAAAATTTATTTAAAAATAAATTACAATATGGTACTAGTTTTTCGTACAAATGGCACACTTTTATTTTACGAAGTGGCAGAACTGATTTCGAGAACATTTTGTCGAGAACTTTGCAGTTGAAAACAAGGTTTCAGCTTAGATATAAAAAGGTTGAGTGACTAAATGAAAATGAAGTATGGTAGATTGAAAAGTTTCCGGAATGGGCAAGAAAACGCAGTATTTAAACAGTTATTTGTTTTCATTTTGCAACATATACTCCTTGCAGGGCGATACACTTTTCGAAGCGGTGCTCCAACTTTTGTAAGACCTTGTTGCGGCGATGACCTTATTAGTTGACGTGAAGCGCTTGCCCTTGAGCCATGTCGCACGGGACTAGGTCTGGAGAGTACCTCGTAGCCCAATTCAACCAATTTGGCCGTGGCGATTCGGTATAAATTAGCTGGCGCGTTGTCGTGGTGTAAGAACACTTTTTCGCTGCAATACCGCTCATTTAATACGCCGTCGAATTGATCCAATAAATCGCTGTAGTATTGCCCCGTGGTCGTTTTCCCGTCTGAAAAAAGTCGATGTTGATCACACCTTTCTAATCTCAAAAAACGATAGCCATGACCTTTCCGGACGACCAAATGACCCATATTCAATGTTTCGACTGCTGCTTGGTCTCTGGTGTATAGCAGTAGATCCAAGTTTTGTCCTCAGTCCAAAATGAACGTTCATGTACGTTCACCCGGGAATGGTCCTCCAGACTACCATAGAACATCAAATGAACGTAAAAATGTACGTAAATGTGCGTATCGTACAGGCAGTCGTGGACCGTCGCGGAACGTTCGCGGACCACGAAAATATTTGACGGGTTTGGTACATGTACAAACACGGTTGACCCAAATGGCTGGAGATGATCAAATCTAGGCTTATTACTAGGTCACAGTTCGTAAGGTGTTTTATTCACAATCGTGCGCGTTGCTGTTCGGTTGATTACGAAAACCGCAGCATTAACTGCTCCATCCCAAAATTTCAAGTCCATTTGCTTTCCTTGTATCATTGTTCGCACAGATTCAACAATGGTACGCATTTTCCTTTCAACAGATCCATTTTGTTTCGGTGTGTAAGGCACTGTCCTTTGATGACGTATTCCCTCATGTTCCAATAACCTTTTCACATTATTATTTATGAACTCCGTGCCATTATCAGTTCGTAAAATGCTTATCTTGTGTCCGTATGAATGTTTATACAAAAAACAGAACGGAAATAAGAGTGGTCATTTTTAAGCAGAATAAAAAATCTGGATCCACCGATAAATGTCTCCTGCATAATACATCGGCGTGTATAATTTCTCCACATTTAATTGACCTCTCTTCTCGGTTTCGAAAACTATCTCTATGATGCTTCCCAAGCTTCACACACAAATTCTGTAATGTCAAATTTTGTTTCATGTTGATTTAGAAATCTTTTTACATGAACCACATTCTGATGTGCAAGTTTCTCATGCTACAATTTTATCGTTGAATTATTCAAATCCACATTTTCGGAAACCTCTTAAAAGTGATACCGACGCTGGACGGTATCACTTTTATCTGCATGATCGTCATCGGCGCACGACGAACTCCCACTGTGACATTTGTCCGTCCATTGACAACAATTTACAGTCAGTGCTAGTAGCTTCGATTGTCAGCCCTTGATCCAATGCATGATTTTGTGAAAACAGGTTTTTCTCAGCAATCATGATTTCCCAAGATTTTATTTCGAATTCCTTCAACCAATCCTTTCAATTGGACATATGATGACTCGTTCCAGAATCCAAAATCCAGTTATCAGAATCATTATTCCGTGATACGCGCTACAGGCGAATGCCTGACCGTTTTTGTCAGTTGAATCTTGTTTACATTCTTTTGCCCAATGACCAGTTTTTCCACATTTGAAACATTTTGATTTTGATTTGTCCTTTTTACGTATTGACTTGTAAACTTTCTTTTGACATTTTGTATCCACAGCTCGCTTTGCCATCAAAGCTTCTGACGTTTCTAATTCACCTCTGGCGACTAGTCGATCCTCTTTGATCATTAATCGAGCACGCAGATTGCCCAGTGTACGTTCCGATTTTTTTACAGACTCCCATGCACTACTAAATGAACTGTACTCTGTGGATAGCGACATAATGATCTTTTCGTTTTCCATTTTCTTTTTAAATATTTACGACACGATTCTGATTGGCGTGCAAACTTCTTTTTGCAGACTCTGATATTCAAGCAAATTTTGAAACACTATTTATTTATTTCTAAGCACAGTTTAACCTATTGCGATTTTATATTTACTTTTATATGTTTATTCGTTGATATCATGGTTTTAATAAATTATTACATAGCATTCTATTTATAATTACAACTCGGTTTATATGTTCAAAAGCTTGCCTAATATATACAATAATTTAATTCAATACAAAGTGTTATACACGTTACCAAATGAGTATAAGAATTTAAACTCAACTAAAATATCACGTATTTCCGTCGCCGTTTTCCCATCTATCCAGAAATGTTTGATGACTGCACGAAATTCATGTTTATCCATTTTTGCAAAAGTGCCTGACTTGCTTCACAAACTGCCTAGTATACAATAACTGTACGACGTATCTGTCTGAAAATTTGACACCTGTCCTAAAATAGGTTGGCCTTGGCAACAATTATAACAATCTAGCGATTCGCAAGCCATATCTTGCCCATTCTGGAAACTTTTCAATCTATGGGCTTGCAGATATTAGTGGTTGAAAGGATAAAGCTACACAAAGCTACGAAATAAGCGGCCGATTAAAATAAGTTGTGCAACAATAAATTTAATTAGGGCTGCGTGCCTCAAAAATTGTATTTATAAATAAATAGATTGATTATTTTTTACTTGTTTTTTTTAAATATTATTTTTTTGTCGTGATACGTAATTTTTAAATAGTAATCTAATAGCGCGCACTAGCTTTTATTTAATTAAAACAACAAATTCTATTCGTTTTGAAATTATGACGCGACATAATTTATATTTGCCCCCATTTCAATTTAAATTCAATTTAATTTCTGAAATTAAACTGAAAGAAAACAAATAGAAATTCTGACGCGCACCCCATGGTTACTTTTAAAAATGTGTTGGAACAACAAAAAATTGTACATACATTTTTGTTTTTAAATGTATTTAACAAATTTACTTTTCATATTATATATACATTATATTTAATAAACATTTTATAGGAGCTAACACTTCCGGTTCTTTCATTCCAACACGATTGACTGGGAGAGATTGACCCGTGAGGGTTCAAATAGTGGCCTATGGTGCCCCCAAGCAGATGTTTCATGTTGGTGTCAGTGTTTTTCTAATCAAAAAATATGGAAATGTTGAGCGTCAAATGTTCAGCGTCAAATTCTACATACAAATAAACTTACTTGACATCTATTTGCATTGATTTTATGCACTGCACTGCAGAGAAAACGATGCTTAGTCGCAGAACAAAAAACAAAAAAAATTAATGATACTGTAACTACACGGACCAGTGCTGACATATTAGAAGTTTTAACAACAAGTTTTTTAAAATAAGTTTTTTTTTGTTTTTTGCATTTAAAAATATTTTAAAATTGAAAAGTCGCTTACGACATGTATGTAAATATATTTACATTTAAAAAATAATACAAACATTTTTTCGCCGACAAAATGCAGTTATTTATTTTGAAATAAATAAAAAAAATAATTTTTTTGATAGCAGTACAGAATAAACATGTTGTTATTTTTTTTTTAAAATGATAAGTAAGATACACACTATGGACCGGTAAGTCTTTTTTTTAAATAAATATAAAATATATATAATGTTAAAAGTAAATAAATTACTAAAACAATTTTCCTCGTTGGTTATTTTATTTTTTAT